>WWET01002833.1:58170-70992 GCA_011038615.1 Limnodynastes dumerilii | reverse complement strand
GTAACGCCAATTGAGGGTAAATAGGGTCAGTATAGTTTTCAATAAACAAATGGGCAGACTAGATGGGCCATGTGGCTCTTATCTGCCGTCACTTTCTATGTTTCTATGTTTCTATGTTTCTAAACGAGAGCTGCCACATTTATAACATCCCTTAATTTTAGCTCCTAGACCCTGTGTATTTTCTGCTTTACTTATTGGATCTTTTTTAATGACACTTGGTGCTAATAGATTCTTCAAATTAGAATTTTTCTTGAATACAACTTTGGGTCTATCGGATAGTAATGGTTCCAACGATCCTGTTGCAGAATTGCATAGTTTTTATTTATAATTCTTTTTAACTGATTTGCACATCTATTGTATTTGGATATAATAGTGACATTGAAATCTTCATTGTCTAGTTCTTTAGGGGCTTTATTTATACCCAGCATCTCTTTTTTATCCAAACCAGACACATAGTCCCATGCGTCCCTCAACATTTTTTCAGGGTAGCCTCTCATTCTCAATGTCTCCAAGAGTTCTTTTCCTTGTTGGTGGAACATATTATCTGAAGAACAATTTCTTTTAAGACAAATATGTTGTCCCTTCAAAATGCATTTTTTTCCATTATAGTGGTGAGAACTCCTAAAATGTAGGAGTGTAGGTGCATCAACCTCCTTTTTGAAGGTAGAAGAACATATAACCTAATTTTCTATTGTCAAAAATAAATCAAAATATTCTATGGAAATAGCACTAATTTTAGAAGTGAATTTTAAGTTAAATGTGTTATTATTTAAATGTGAAATAAACTCCAGGACTCTATTTCCTGTGCCCCCCACAAATAATAAACAAATCGTCAATAAATAAAGCTCCGCCCCGAACTCGCTACCCCACACATGGGTCTCTTCAAAAGAACCCATGTATAGGTTCGCATAGCTCAGGGCAAACCTGGTCCCCATGGCAGTGCCCCTTCGATATAAATAAAATAACTTTTCAAATGAAAAATAATTGTGTGTCAAAATAAATTCAATAGCACTTACAATAAATTTTTGCTTGTGAGATTCTAGATTCAATTGTTGTTATAATACTTTACACATTGTAACCAGTCCCAAATCATGGGGTATATTACTGTACAATGACTCAACGTCTAATGTTATAAACAGATAATTAGGTTGCCACTTAATATTTTGTAACAAATTCAGTAAGTGGGTGAAGTCTCAAATATATGATTTCAAATTCTTAACAATGGGCTGGAGGTGAAGATCTGTGAAATGTGATAATGGGGATGTAAGGGAGCCAATGCCCGACATAATTGGGCATGCGGGAGGGTTTTCTCTACTTTTATGCAATTTTGGGAGGTGGTAGTAGGTTGCAATCACAGGAAGGGTTACATATAGAAATTGATATTCTGTCTTATTAATAACTTGTGTTGAAAGGGCCTCATCTAATAATTTTTGGAGGTCCCTTAAATAAGCATCTGTCGGATCTCCACGTAATTTAATGTAGTAGTCCTCATTTGACAATTGTCTTGAAGCTTCTTTTAAATAATCAACCCTATCCTGTAATACCACCCCACCCCCCTTTTCTGTACTTATAATCACAATTGATCTATCTTTCTTTAAGTCATTAAGTGCAGATCCTTCATCCTAAGGCTATTTAATCCCAAGCGCCAGCTTTAACCCTATCTGTCTGTATGCCGTAATGGTCTACAAACCTTGTCATGCTGGCACCTGTGGTACTACAAGACACAGCATGCCTGCCAGACATGGCCATGCAGTGCCTTGCAGTACTAGCAGCAACAATATGTCATAAGTTAACGGCAGCCTGGTGCTTGCTGCTTCATTTATTAAAACATAAATGGGTTTTTATTAACCTAATTTAATAGGATTTATTTATTTAATTCAAAGGGACACAGCGCATTGCTGGTTTTTAAATTCAACCCGACTGCTAAAAAAAACTGTTATTTTGAAGGTTTTAAAAGCGCTGTGCATCGGTGCTGCTTTGAAATCGCCACCAAATCGACCTGTAGTGAATTTTGCAATAAAACTACTGGTGATGTTGGACAATTTTAAAGCACAGACAAAAGTGCCCTTTAGTAAATTTACCCCTAAGTGTCCATTCTGGTAGATCTTTAGCTGGTTACAATAACCTATTACTAGATGTTAAATTAAAGCAGTCATTTCTATATAGAAAAAACAAATTAATCTAGTGCTAACACAATTCTATATCAAATGTGTCATGTGATAAAAAACTATAAGTGAATAAAGTACCTTTGTAATTATGTATTGATGTTGAAATTGATAAATAAATACATTTCTTAATCCTTGCCGATGAATGAAAGAATCAATGAATAGCTTCACTCTGAGTGAGGGATAATCAATTCTCCTTAAAAAATAGAAAGATGGTAAAATACATTTTTTAAAATTCTCAGTAAATAAATATAAACTATTTAAATAAACTATGATTCCCGGTCTTACCCCCATAGACTAAAAAGGGTCAAAGCTCTCTTCTTGTGGTCCATAATACCCATGGATAAATTGTCAAATTGTTGAATATACATATGCAAAGTAAAATAAAGTGTGTACAAACATTAAACTTACATTAATCAGATCTGAGAAAATATCACATTAAGAGTGCACTAGTTTCCTAAGTAATAATTTCAGGACTTCCTGAATCAATTCATTATAGTATACTGTGCTAGTCTATACTAGTCTGACTCTTGATTAATATTTTTTAATTTCAGGGGGAAAAATACATTAACAAAAGTCAAACAAAATATTTTAAAAGAAAACCGTGCTCATTTTCCTTTAAACGTTTCTCTGACCAAATAATCAAGTATAAATAATTAATTGTCAATGCTACTGCTAATTCTGAAAATTGTGTTTATATGCCGGTTACATCTGAGCAATTGATCAAAATGACCTGAAACACAGCTTATCACTAATAGAGCCAAATCACATAAGGGACCATGGAAAAATGTGTTTCCTAATACCTAAACGTTTTACTAATGACCTATCAGTATCAATTCTCACAAGTAGTGTAGCTTTAGCAATACTTAGGAAGGAAGGACTAAGAATTTACATGCATTAGAAAAAAAGTAGATGAAATTGTGGCTGAAGATTAATGACCCATTATGGGAATTGTCAACCCCTGCCCTGTTTTCTCAACACTATTTACAATCAGGCATTTTCATACCTTAGACCAGTTCATATGGAAAGTATATAGCACAGGTTTCAGTTTAGCCTTAAAAATGGTTTGGTAAATTGGTAATCTGACTAACAATTTATTTATGATTTAGCAAAAGACAGTTGATATGTTTTATATATTATCTAATACAGGACTGGATCCTGAGCTCTGTGCGTTTACCGCACACACGGAGGTCTGTCTGTCTGCACAGAAGAGGGGAGAGAACTCCTCTGTCACACACCTCTATTGTGTGGGCTTTAGGTCAGTTATGATGCCATATGGTAGCCGTAAGTCACCTATGGCAGCCCGTATGTCCACTGATCAACATAGAACCACTAAAACCCACCAGCACTGTAAAATTTAAATGCCCCCATTCCCCCACTTATGGAGCTGGACAGAGGTCAGGATCCGGTCCAAAGTTATTTATTTAGAAAAATGCATTTACAATATATGAATTACTGTAACTATAAGAATGAACATCTTTGCGTTTGTAATTGATCTTCTTGGAGTGCCATATAAATTATAACTGGGATACCAGAGTGTTAGTGCTTTCAACAAAAGAGAAGCTTGTTCTCTTCTCTTCTACTTTTTAGTAGGTTATGAGCCAAGGTTTTTAGGTAAGTGGTAGGGTGGGCCTACTGTAAGCGAGTTCTGGATAGGACTGCGAGGCATTAAACCCCTGATATTGTGGAGTGGTTCAAGTGATATAGAGTGAAATGTTTAAAGCTAATCATTTTGTTTAATTTAAGTTAAGGGTTTTAACAACAGTTTTATCAATATAAAGGACCTCAGTGGGTGGTTTCTTTCTCTGGAATTCCTAGTGGACTTTGAAGCAGAGGAATGTTGTCCCATTTTTCCATCCCTCTTTTTGTACGTTTGCACTTCTTTCTTTTTATTGGTTTTCTATATTGAAGTCAGATTTAGAGATGAGCATCGACCCCTGTGTTTTGACTTTGGTTTTGGTTCTAAATCTTCGTCATGTTTTGTTTTTGTTTTTGTAAAATAAAAAAAAATGAAATGTTTTGGTTTTGTATCTGTATTTTATTTTAAATTGCAAAAAAATGCTTAAATAAAGTGATTTTAATTTATTTTTGCTCTTAAAGCATTATTAATATGAATGACATTCATTTCCAGTCATTACTAGTCAAATTTGACGACTTCACAGCTCACAAGATTGAGGATGGTTGGTACATGCTACCATACAGTGCATCCAGAAAGTATTCACAGCACTTCACTTTTACCACATTTTGTTATGTTACAGCCTTATTCCAAAATGGAATAAATTAATTTTTTCCCCTCAAAATTCTACACACAATACCTCATGATGACAATGTGAAAAATTTTTGGGGGAGATTTTTTGTCAAATTTAGTAAAAATAAAAAAAATCAAGAAATCACATGTACATAAGTATTCGCAGCCTTTGCTCAATACTTTGTTGATGCACCTTTGGCAGCAATTACAGCCTCAAGTACTATATATGATGCCACACCTATCTTTGGGCAGTTTTGCCCATTCCTCTTTGCAGTGCCTCTCAAGCACCATAAGGTTGGATGGGAAGCGTTGGTGCACAGCCATTTTCAGATCTCTCCAGAGATTCCAATCGGATTCAAGTCTGGGCTCTAACTGGGCCACTCAAGAACATTCACAGAGTTGTCCTGAAGCCACTCCTTCCTCAGAGCTGTAGCTCTGACAGAGTGACTATATATATATATATATATATATATATATATATATACACACACAGCACACCCATAAGACATACTATATATACACACACACACACACACACACACAGTGCACCCATAAGACATACTATATATACACACACACACAGTGCACCCATAAGACACATACTATATANTAATCTAATCTATATTTTGTAAAATGTCTTAAAAAACAATAGTATAAATAAAGAGGAAAAGGTGCAGGTAACCTATCCCCAGAGGTTAGGGATGCCGGTTTGCTTCATTACTCTAGAGGGGTGGGATTGCACTTGAGTTTAGGAATGCAGGGGTATTTGTTATGCTATCTGTTCTACTAAACAGACTGACATATCCTTGGTATGAAAAATCTCTAGAGATAGTAGGTACATTATCGTTTTGTTATGAACATTTATACCTGTATGTACACTGTAATTTGGTCTCGAAAGCGGTTATTGGGCCAGATCCAGACCTACCTTTCCATTATGTTTCATTGCGTAGCTTATTTATGCTAGCGTATTTTCTATGCACTCCCCTAGGCACAACCCTCACTCGTGCGTACTTTGGCATTTTTATGCTTGCAAACCCTACCTTAACTTTTCAAAGCATAAGTACTGACGTACGTAAAGACTACATATATGTAAGTGCATAAGCACACCCATACTGTACAATTTAAATGCCTCACCCCGCCTCTGAAGCGGGTGTCGTATGGCTGTCACGCCCCTCCATTCGCAGTTACGCTGTTGATACATGGCGTAACATCTGACATGCGAATACATACAAAACAGCGGTTTTACGTCACCGACATGCAGTATTGTGTTTTTTTCCCTGGGGGTTAGGGATGCCGGTTGGTTTCAGTCCTTGAGGTTGAACCTTTACATGTGAGTCTGGAATTGGATCAATGCCCACTATTAAGTTGGGTCTCCTGTTATGAACTTAAGATATGGATTGTGTGCATTGGGTGTGTAATCTATATACATGGGTTGGTAAACTTTATACATAATTACATTCACACCCCATGCATAATAAATTGCTACATTGTTTGCATTTTTATATCTTATGGATATTTTTTTAATTTCTATTTTTTTATGCTTTATGTATATTTTTCGTCCTATCCATTTATTAATTTGTTATAATTGAGATCTTACATTTACTGGATACATGGGGAAAATTTTGGATATACAATCTGCCTTTAAGTTAATAAGGGGTTAACTATTAAGGCAGTCCCTTGGGATTTTTAAAGTTTTTGATCTTTTATGCATGTTTAGAATTGGTATTTATCATGTGCTGTTTGTACTTCATTATTGGCTTCAATCTATGGCATATTTTAGTTGTTATGGCATACAGGTTGAAAATTAGGAGTATAGCAACCAATCAGATTTTAGCTGACATTCTCTAGTATGTAAAAAGAAAGTGAGAGCTAGAATCTGATTGGTTGCTATAGGCAACAACCCCACTTTTCCAAACCTGCAGCTTAGTAAATCTGTCCCTAAGGGTTAATGCTTAGCACTTGTATGAGTGCAGAATAGTGGCTGCAGCCTTGTCACCCTATTGGCTGATCACCCCTGCAGCCTTGTCATCCTATTGGCTGATCACCCCTGCCTATGTGCATGACTACTGTCTGTGTGTGACACTGATGGATACATGGACCTTTCACACTGTTACTTCATGTAAAACGTTTGGGGAAACTTGCTCTCTTGTTATGGTAACTGTCATGTGGTGGGATTCCTCTTCTATGTCTGTCTAGCCAACAAGCCAATGAAGCCACGCCTCTTTTCACAGCACCCACAAAGCCACGCGCATTTTTCAAGTAATAGATTGTGTGGCGGCAAGAGCTATGATAAAAAAAAAACCCTTACCGTGCTTCCGGCGGCGGCACCCGACTACCTCCTTCTCTTCAAGTCTGCTGCTCTGCGTGTCGGCCGGGCGTGACATTATGGCGCCGGCATTCAGGGTGAAGAGCGCACTGAGAGGAGCTTAGGGGGAGCCAGAAGAAAGAAAAGAATACCAGAAGATACCAGACAGAGCAGAATACCGAAGATAAAAGACTAAAGAAGAGCAAATAAAAGGTAAGTAAAGGAGCAGAGGGGGCAGTGTGTGTATTGTGAAGGAACAGTGTGAGTGTATGATGAAGGGACACAGTGTGTGTGTGCATGATGACTGGGGCACAGTGGGTGTGTATATGATGAAGGTAGCACGGTGTGTGTGTATGATGAAGGGGCACAGTGAGTGTATGATAGAGCACAGTGTGTGTATGATGAAAGGGGCACAGTGTGTGGGTGAATGATGAAGGGGGCACAGTGTGTGTGTGTGTGTGTGTGTGTGTGTATATATGATGAAGGGGGCACAGTGTGTGTGTATGATGAAGGGGGCACAGTGTGTGTGTATGATGAAGGGGGCACAGAGTTTGTGTGTATGATGAAGGGGGGACATTGAGTTTATGATGAGGGGGCAAATTTGATAATCAAGGAGGTTGATTAAAAGGTATAGTTAAAATTAATATTAGTCATAGTTAAAAGCTAACATAGTTCATTTTAGTTATGAAAAAAATGTTTATTAGCTGCAATGTTAAATGTATCAAATAAAAAAATAAGCATATGAAGGGGGCATAAAGGCCTGAAGGGGACATATAAAGGGGGCATAGAGGCCTGAAGGGGCGCATATAAAGATGGTGTGGTGCATGTGGGTGGAGTGGTGCGGGGGGGGGGGGGGCGGCATCAGCAGCTACAATTTTTTGTTTTATTTGTTTTGTTAATTCAGCGGCTGACTTTTCAATTCAATATTTTTTATTTATATGAATTAATATGTACATGAAGGTTCATGCAAGTTGGTGTGGGCAATTTTTCGTTGTGTTGAGCTTTGTTTGTTAATGCCATTGCATTATTTTATGTTTATGTGTAGCACCTACAATTGGCGTGTTAATTTTTGGGGGCTACACTCCGGCATGTGACACTCATATTTTTAATTGTTCTAAAGGTTTGTGTTGTAGTTTTACTTGTATGATGATTTGATGCCTTTACTTTTTCCCCCTTTAGGGCTTGTTCTGTGAAGTTTGTGCGCAATGCGCATGCCTGAAATTATCGCAGTGCAATCCGATCGCAACTGCGGTCCAACTCACAAAAGAGTTATTCTGAAAGTGAGAGGCTTAACCAAAAGTACTAATCACACCAACAGCCAGCATGGTCTTTTAACAATCAGGATCAAAAGAAGGTCTTCTCCTCTTGATAGCTTGATTCCTCTGGTCATCTTTAGTTCCTTGTTCTTCACTGGATCCTTACAGTTCTATTGTCCCTTGTCCGGAGGTGAATCAGCATAATGTACAGGTGTTTCTAGCCTAGTTAGCAGGGTCAGTTTGCCTAACTAAGCATGTACATTTAATATTACAACTTATCTATTTCTATAACTACAAGTCTAAACATTACAACATTATAAAAATCTAATGATGATCGTTGGATTATAGCTGATTAAAACCTGTGAATAAAACAAAGCTTTAGAGACTTGATTCCTACATGGAAATATGATTGGAAACTTGTTTATTAACGAGCAGAATCATTAGAGGGAAAAGCCCACAAAGTACGGAATTGCATGTGACCGCGTGAGACTGCGTTCATGTTTTCCCACTCTTGGAGATCCTTTATTCATACCCACACACAGATTACATTGAGTTGTCTATTATTATTTTATATTTTTATTTTTATTTGAATTCAACAGTTCTTTTATTGTTAAAAAAAAAATATGGCAAACAATAAAGTTTCTGGTGTCAGTTATTTTAGTTAAGTTATAAATTTGCACAAAATCATTTATTTATTTATCATTTCCATCCATACTAGAATATGGATGAACAATTCATCAGTTTATCATTTTGTTAAATTTTTTGGTAGATCTTTTGTAGCTCTTAATGATATGGCAATTAGGTGGCAATAGAATACAGATTTATAGGCACAATTCTTAGAAAGTTCCAATATCCTACAGTTCTATATTTCTCTGTATAGTATGTGGGTAATGATTATGCTTGCAATTACATTTGTTTTCTTGTCACAGTGCTATCAATTCTAGTATGGATGGCAATGATAATTAAATAAATGGCCATGATTTTGTGCAAATTTGTTTTCTAAACAGAATATATGCCACATTATGCAATTTACTGGTAAAAACGTGTTTATGCAATTTTTCTTGTGACAATTTAGTAAATTAAGAAATAGGAAAATACCAGAAAATATGATTTATGTCATTTGATGAGTCAAGTTTTTTATGTTCTTTATTTGCAGTGAACAATAATTCCTGCCCATGGTTCTGTACATACATGCTTAATAAACCTATTATTTGGAATATATTTCACATAAAAGGAGGTTACAAATGAACAAGTTGTTGTTTAAATATTTAGACTGAGGATGGAAATGGATGTAAAGAAAAAATATTGAGAGAGAGAGAGAAAAAAAATTAGTTGTTTAGTCTGAATTTATCAGTTTCTTCAGGTCTTTAGAATGAAAAACCTCTCATCATATAGTAATTGTTTATGCTTGGCCTAGCAGTTAAAGTATATTTATCTCCTGCCACACTAACTCTATTGATTTTATTTTTAAATTGTCTTGTTTTTCAGAAGTGATATAGCTCAAGTTCAGAGATGATTTTCCAGCTACATTTCAAGAGCTATTACAAGGTGCATCTTGTACAAACTGTTATACTTAATAAGCTGCAAGGAATAAACTTTATCTGCAAAGTGTCTTTCTCAGATCTCTTGGAACATCTTTTGATAAATGAGCAACAGTTCAAAAAGATATTTTTCTTTCATGGCATCTATTTCAAACAGCTAATAATTTTCTACATCAGCAAAACTGAAAGAAAAAAAGTAGATGACCCAATTCATTAAAAAGCTTGTACACTAACTCTATATTGCAATTAAAGGTTGCAATACGTTTGGTAAATTGAAACATTTACATAATATGAATTCTACTTTCAAGTGTTTGAAGCAGAGTAACTAATTTAAAGAAAAATATTATTATAACTATTGCAATGGTTTTCTATGTGCTAGGTTTCAGTAATTAGACCCATATTATATCATTGATCTTTTAGTTAAAAATATGACATACAAAATATTTCTAGAAAATATGGAGAAATGGTTTTGTTCAATCCTCACCATATGTTATCCTGAAGCCTGTGTGTAGCTAGACAAACAGCTAAAACGTCTTGCCTTCTGATAAAAACAAGATAGGCACCCGACTGAACGAACTGGATGAAAAGCATGTGTGTGTGTGTGTGTGTGTGTGTGTGTGTGTGTGTGTGTGTGCGTAATAAAACAGTAATACCACAGTTATGCCCAGATTAACCTTTTCCAAATTCAGGGAAAATTCTGCCATACATGGCGACTCCACCTGCTGGGGAAAGTTGAATGGGGCTTCAGAAATCATTAAAACTTGTTTACTTATCATTTAGCACCTAATGGCTTCCTACAGAGATCAGACAATAGAGCTGGCATCGACCATTCAGTGTCCTACAGTGAGAATTTGTGAATCATTATGTGAATTGAACAGGTGATGTCATTGTCTGATCTCTGCAGGAAGCCAGCAGCTGATGATGATTAGCTGATCCCACCATGTCACAAAAGATGCATCTTAGATGGGAAAGCTCTACCTGGCCCCCACATAAGTGCAAGTTAGAGGAAAAGCATGATGAACACATGTGGATTGCAGCACAGATTGGTAATGGATTTTGAGATTCCCACAATGCGCTGGCTTAACAGAGGGAAGGTATGAAAGCCTCTGAAGGACAAAATATTAA
Source organism: Limnodynastes dumerilii (assembly GCA_011038615.1). NCBI lineage: Eukaryota > Metazoa > Chordata > Amphibia > Anura > Limnodynastidae > Limnodynastes > Limnodynastes dumerilii. Next base: position 60,352 of record WWET01002833.1, on the reverse strand, counting down.
CCATAGCTGTGTGCAATTATTTAACCAAGCAGTAGTTGTAAATCAGACAAAATTAACATAAATATATAAAGAAGGCTAAAGGCATTACAGTTTACAGGTTCTTTTAAATTGTCAAAAGACAGTCAATTTGTGAAATCCTAATTCTACAAAAAAAATTAAGCTATGGCATCAAGTGCAGTCAGATTCCTTTGTACAATTATTCTACCTGGATTCAAAGGGGACACAAAGACGATAAGATGCATAGTAGAATAATTTGTTATACTGTAAATGATGATACCCACCACAGCTCAGTTTTCCTAACTATTAAAGTTTGCATTCTTCAGACTCTGCTAGCTATAATTATATCTTCAGCATGTGACCTTAGGATAAACACAGTGTTAAGATCTAACACATAAAACAAGTCTTAATGAAACTATTGCAACTTGTCAACTTGCTGTCCAATGATGCCTATCTATGAACTTTGATAATTGTACACAATTTTCTTATGGTAAAAACCACCTTATGCTTGACTTGATCCATATTCTCACATATGACCATACTTATTCATACTCTTAGGTCTACATTTTTCGAAAGTATAACAATATCATCACAAACAGCTTTAATGTTTATTTGTTTGAGCCAATATCGTTGCAAGGTGATGCTTAATGTACACTGTGCTGTGCGTGACTGCCAACAACTATATGTTCATGTTACAAGTTACAAATGAAAACACAGCAAGAAAGATCAGAAAAGAACAATCATTTTTTAAATAAAAACACAAATGGCATATATCGCCACTTTAAATCATCTGCAATTTAAATATCTTGTATAACAATTGTAAAAATAAATGCTAAATTACTTCTCATACAATACAATAAAGTTACAACATCTTAGGGTCCAAAAAATAATTCACAAACCATAATATCATACACCATGATAAGCAGAACATTTATTAGGAGGATACAAATTGAATAAGTAGCATTAAATGGCTTTCTCTCCCAGGACTGTTTAAGCTCCTTATTTTGCCCTATGTATAGGAAAGTTAAAAGAGCTTATGCTCCCACATTGACGCAAGTTTTGCTTAGAATAGCTTTTTAAAGACATCCATCTCATTCTTATTTAAACATAGATTATTTATATGGAAAATTCTTGGTAAAAATCCCCCACTAGTATACATACCAGTGGGAAGAACAAGTAATAACTATTTTGTTTTTTTTAATCATTATTATCAGTTAGTTTACGATTACTGCCCCTTTGTACCCGAGTATGCAGTACTGCAAAATAGTACTGGGAAGCTATGCATTTTTCACAATGCTTCTTTCTTAAACCCTGTTATAAACCAATTTTTATTAATGAACTGAAAGACTAATTATAATATAAACTTTTCAATCTTTATGTATATACATTTATATAATGTATATATTTTATTTTATTTTATTTACTATATGTTTGTGTGTGTGTGTGTGTGTGTGTGTGTGTGTTTTCTGTCTATTTATACTCTTTTAAAATAGTGATAGTGAGCTAAGCGTTACATTTTTTTTGTTATGCCTTATCTATTCATTATTGCTTTTGCTAGCACAGGAGCAATGTATCTATCTATCTATCTATCTATCTATCTATCTATCTATCTATCTATCTATCTATCTATCTATCTATCTATCTATCTATCTATCTATCTATCTATCACTCTTGCAAGTACCCAGCAACTAATCATAACTTTCTAACATTCTGTCTTTTATTTTAATGATAGAAAGTTATGATTAGTTGCTGTGTAATTGCAAGAGTGCTGGGACCTCCCTTTTGTAATTTGTATAAACTCCCCTTACCTTACACCACCTGCTCCATATTACCTTATAAATTAATTTTGAGCAACCTCCATTTTTCTGTGTTTATTTTAAAGTGTGTCTGGGATAGACAGGGGGTGCTGTCTCAGAGTGGCTGTGTTGGAGACTTGGGGACCTCTGCCGGGGGTGAGCTCTCAATCTAAAAATACATGATGTATGACCCAAAGTTGGGACTCTGACAGTTTTAGAGTTAGGACCACCAAAACAGAGAAGCCTTTTAAGTGGTTGGTGACTTTTATTTTAAAGATAGAAAGTTATGATTAGTTGCTGGGGCCTCCCTTTTGTATTTGTATAAACTCCCCTTACCTTGCAGCACCTGCTCCATATTACCTTATAAATGGATTTGAACAATCTCTCTC
>WWET01002833.1:27868-41530 GCA_011038615.1 Limnodynastes dumerilii | reverse complement strand
GTGTGGCAGCCCCCCCGGCATTCTCACAATGGCAGTGGTGAGTCCCTCCTCTGCTACTTAGCAACAGCCCTGTTGCTAGGTAGCAGAGGAGGCACCCCCTGCCACCATCTCCATCTTACCTCTGTGTTTTAAAAGGTTCTGCCAGATCCAATATGGCAACTAGGGTCCATCTTTAGGACCCCTGCTGCCATCATGAATCTGGCAGGAACTTCCTGAATGCATAAGTAAGTTGCAGAATGTGGAGATGGTGGCAGCGGTCCCTCATCCGCTGCCGCCATCTCCACATTCTGGAACTTACTTCCTTATTCAGGAAGTTTCTGCCACATTCAAGATGGCGGCGGGGGTCCTAAGAAAGGAGCCTGGCCGCCATCTTGAATGTGGCAAAAGGAGAGGGCAGGCAGCGGCAGGCAGCAGGTCCCGATACTGGGATCCTCCTGCCGCCGCTAAAGGTAAGTAAAAGGGCAAGGGGGAGTGTGGGTCTGTCTGTGTGTGTGTGTATGTGTGTGTGTGTGTTTTTATTTTTCTGCCCCTCACCATTGGGTATGCACAGTGGACGCTACTGCGCATGCATATGACGGTGCACAGCAGAATGGCTTTTATATATATAGATAATAAATCTATAATGTAGATTTGAAAATCAGAAAAATTCTACCATAAGGAATTGCATTGGTTATTGACTGTAACAAGTCCTGTTTTTTATATATTTTTTTAGGTGTTTTTTAAGTTACTTCTTTTACACATAAAAATAGTTTTATTTTGAAGGTACACATCTAATAGCAGTAATAGAGCACATTACATAATGGACCAGAGCTTGTGTCAGTGTATAAGCACTGTTAAATTTGTCGTGACCCATTCACTATCCCCACCTGCTTCTTTATTGCAGCACAGGCCATTACCATCTTCCTTTATTTCAGTCTTCCCCACATGGCCAAGAAGCCACACCCTTTACGTGACACCTGCCCATTCTTTCTTTTTTTTTTTAGATTGCAATGTGGGGGGTTTCTGGGCAACCAGAAAACCCTCCCTGGGCACAGTAATGGATGTTGATCGGGCCCACTGTGTGTCCTATACATACACACACTAACACACACAACAGTAATTATAAAATATTTTGCTCTGAAAATAATTTTTTGCTTAAATAAAATATATTGGGTGAAATAGATCAAAAGTAAAATACTGTAAATACTGTTCCCTCTTAAATTTATAATAAATAATTACAAACCAAATCAATTATATACCTCTCCTTTATCAGATAATTTTCTTTATCCTTACTGACTACATAATGAAATAAAAAAAAAACATCTATAGGCCATATCCAGAGTTATTGATCTACAACACTGCATGCAGGAGAGCAGGGCATATAGTCTAACATGTGTGGGTGGTGGATCTGCCAACAATACTCTACCTCAAGTATTCTGCACGCATCTCTAAGTGTGCGGAATAATGGATTGTATTAGATATCCAAATTCCCATACCCACCCCCAATGCGTATCTCACGGGGGGCTGATTTTCACACGAATACATTATCAGATGACTGCGTTTTGATGCAGGTAAATTGGTATTGTGCATTAGAAGTACCAATATTCAGCCGATTTCCAGTTCTATTAACTGTGGATCTATCTATCTATCTATCTATCTATCTATCTATCTATCTATCTATCTATCTATCTATCTATGTGTGTGTAATCCTTAAGAAAGATATTGGTGGTGGAGTGGAGAATACTGAACAGGAATAGGCAAGTCACATGCAAGACACAGCCGCTGGTGCTGTGCGAAGAAATTTTGGACAGTGATTACCAAAGGACACAATTTTAAGTTTGCAAGAAGATTAACACAGACCAGAAGGATATGAGACCATGATCCAGACTAAAGAATAAGTTGTGTACATTAGTCTTAGCATCTATACATCATATATTGTGATTCTATATTTTGTATGTGCAAGGGTAGTGATCGCCTCCTGCTCTCACCTCGCACATATGGAGCTTTCACTTTCAGAACCCTGTCTTAACTCTCCAAACATGAAAGGGTGTCAAATGAAACGTAGGAACACATGTAAGGATTTAGCTAAGCCTTACTATACAATTACCATACAATTTACATGAGTCCCCCCCCCCACCCACCATACTTTTCATTCTTCAACGTGGATCACCCTGAAATCTGAAATACGTAAGTCAACTGTCGTTATTATTTCTGGATAAGGACATTAGAAAAGAAACCAAGCAATGGGACCAAAAAAAAAAAAATGAAAGCAAGAGCCATTGGGCCTGATTCAAAGTGCCTAATGGGCATACTTAAAAACGGGGACAGGTCAGGGGAGGGGACCGGATGGATAGGTGCGGATACATGTGTTGGATTTCGGTCCATTATGAGGAGTTTAATAGAGGGTATATGCAGTCATAACCCCAAGATCTTAACTTGAACACTTGCATGCAGTACATAACCTGCAACATTTCATGACTAAGAAAAAAAGGATACTCAAGGGTGTGTCAGTTGTAGGTGTGTCTTGTCCCACCCATACATAGCAGCCAAATAAGGTACTAGGTCTGGCAGTATAGGGTGAACCTAAAAGAGAACCAAAGACAACGAAAGCATATTTTAGCAGCAAATGTTGTCAAAAAAAACTATGTATGACAGTGAGAATTAAGTTGCTCAGCACATTACGAAAGCCTTGGCAGTTATGTTAATATTGGATCTGCTATAAATATCTGTCAGCAATGAATTAGGTTTTAGCACATAATATGAGATCATGGGTCCTTGTCACCAAATTTCAGCTCAATTTCATTTTTACCCAACAACAATTCCTTTGTACTGACTTTCCACTTCATTATACTTTAGCAGACATGCGCTTGATCACAGATTAGTTTTATTTACTGTGATATATTTTGCCTGTCTGCAATAAATCATTAATTTATCATTCATTTTAGAACATTATTTGAGATCCTTAAATTTCAGTTAAATTCCATTTTTCCAGAACATCAATTCCTGTGTGCTTTTTGTATTAATCCAGCCATCCTTTGTGCCCCTGTGTGCGATCAAGTATCTTGTGTACCTCTGTAGGCAGGGGGGGGGACAAGCACTGTGTTTGTGCTGTGGCTGCACTGCTGACCAGCTATCTGTTACCCAAACAGCACTCAGTTATCTGGAGAGGGGGCTACCCTCTAACACCCAAAGGGGTTACAACCCAGCCTGCCCCTGACAGTTAGCTACTACTCTAACTGTAGTTTTAGTGCGTGTCAATTATTTTCTTAAACTACATTTCTATTTACCACTACTGTGCTTTTATGTTTCATATATGTTTGACTTTTTTTCTTGAGCTATGTGTCTGTGCCACCACCACTCTGTAACCATTTTTACCCAAACAATGCACTACAGCCTTGACCAATGGTTGTGAAAACTGATTAGCGTGGTGATTTGACTTCTAATCATATTTTATATAAATACTGAAACAAATAAAACTCAAAGTTACATGATTTTACTTGTTTGTTCCTTTTTTTTTATTTATTTAGCATTTAAAGGAAATCCTAATAAAAAAACAAACAAAAGATAAGTGATTTTGGCAAAACCAAGTTTTATATTCAAAGCACGTGGTTAATTGAACATCTCTATTAAACCCAGAAGAATACAAACCTGTTCTAATAAGTGCACTAAGTATCACAACCATGCCTAAATGTCACACGAAAACCATAAAAAATAATAACAAAAAAAGGAAAAAATAATGACTGACCAGTAAATAAGCACAAAGAATCATTTGTAATGTTCCTATTTACCCTATCTATCGTAATAAAAATCTATACTTACAATTCCAAACTGATGTTTCCAAGGTTCTGAAGTCTCAATTCTGCACACTTTGAGAATAATAATAATAATAATAATAATCAAACTGTTAACAAATAGGCAAGGCAGCAGCTGACCTTGCATTACATTTCTTATGTAGTGGTACAAAACGTAAATAAACTTTAAAAAGTGTTGCACCTGGCACATTAGAGAACATTGAAAATTGTGAAAGATAAGTGCTTCCTGCCTCTTCTGTATTATACTGTTCCACCCTACTGTTTCTATGCATTCTGAACATCACTTGCATCAATTTAATTTTAATAGATATGCACAAGATGTCTCTATGATATATTTTGCTTTTCTTTATTATATCAGACGATGGTGGAGAGCGAGGCAAACATTGACAGAAATGGCAAGCTATTCATCAAGAAGTTGTAGCTGCATTGATAAGTAATGCTTGTGGAAAATAGCAATGTTTAAGGCACATAGACTTAAACACACCTGTGCTTCCCATAAATAAACATATTAGGTCCTTGAGCCTCTTGTGTACACCTCATCTTTTATGATGTATGTACTGCAGTCTCTGTAGTCTGGAATTAGCTACTATCATTCCTTTAAGACATATTTGACAGATGTGCTATTAACTCAAAAGGTGCCTTATTTTTAAACCTTTTTATTCAATATTGGTAATAGAAGAGCTGAGACAGCATGTATAAAAAAAGGGAAATATAACTGTAAGTCTGCCAATGTCACAAAAATAATAATAAACTGTATGATATAGACTGGAAAATTATGTAATATCCCAAGTGCACAATGTAGAGACTGGTCAATTAGTGAACTGTTTTAGACAGTATTAAAAATGAAAAACAAAAGAAGAATGACACATTTGAAGTCAATATGCTTGGCATATTGCAGGATAATAGGTTATATGGTGGATTATAAAGCAAACGTAGAGACCATTAGAAAATGAATTCAATATTAACTTAAAACCTACCAATTAAAAAATACTGACATTTATTGGTAAATTCTTCACAACATTATCAGTTTCAATAATTGCTAAACATTTGAATTGAGTTTAAAATCATTGCTGCATTATGTAATAATCAGTCATGCAAAAAACAGCATTGCAACAAAAAATCCCATTTCCAATTAAATAGAAATTCTTGCAACTCATGCAGAAAGCCAATCATTTTAAAATTATTTTTCTAAGGACCTGATTCAATAGAACGTGAAGCCTGCATTATTTTGGTTACAATGGGCCTGATCCAGAACTACGCCTCGAAGCGATTTTACGCGTGGCGGAGACGTAATATTGCTGTTTAGAATGCACTGCGCATGCGCACCATAGAAAATACGCACATTCACGTAGCGTAATTGTGAACGTATGTGCCATTCACGTATGTGTCACGTAAATACTTAGGCGTGGGCGTGCCAAATTTACGTTACTCCAAAATACGTCTGAAATACGTGAAGAAGGCGGGGGGTGGTATTTAAAGTGTACAGTATGGGCGTGCTAAGCGGCGTACGTTCACGTAGTCTATACGTCCGTTAGCGGACGTACGCTGTTACATTTGAAAAAGTTAAGGTAGGGTTTGGGAAGCGTATCTTGACAAAATACGTCCGTGCAAGGGGTGTGCCGAGGGGAGTGTAGCGAACTTACGTGCACGAAAATACGCTCCGTGAATAAACGTACGGCACACGTAGTTCTGGATCTACCCCAATGTGATTTGCTCTTATAACCAGCTATTACGGTACCCAAACGTCACAGATTTTTACTATGCATCTCTATGGGGTGTGAATTAAAATCCACAATATAAATTTGTGCAATTAGCATCGCAACCAAAACAACGTGGGCTTCATGTTAAATTGAATCAGGCCCTAAGTGGCAAATTCAAAATAAATGATTGTCAATTATCAGTCTAATATGTAGATTCAGGCAAAATTTATATTTTATGATGTTAATTCTAGGGTGTCAATTATATACATGTTCAAGGCTTGTTGATCATATGCAGTATAAACATATGTAAAGCAATAATATACTATTGTTAAAGTAGAGCTTGCTTGTTGACCCTGCTTCTTATAAAAAAATTACTTACATATTATTGAATTAGTCTCAGAACATGAACGTTTTGTACATGGTTTTGGCGTATTTTGTCAAATACCCCTCAGATCATGCCAATTAAATAGTACCACACAAATGAACAAGATTATGAGTTGTACTCAATTTAGGCATACAGTATATGGTGACAAAATGGGTCATGCAGAAATTTTGGAGATTGGGCAAAGTGCATTATGGGTATGTTTACTCATTATGAACCCAATTATTTGATAAAAAATATGCCCTTTTTTTCTTAAAAATATGCATTGCAACTTCCTTAGGCATCAATTTACAATTAATCCCTTACAATTAATGGATGACTGCTGTAAGTGCTAATGATGGTGATTCAGATCCAGACTTAGGAAACATGGGTGTTTTGCACTCTATGTAAATGGATTTTCTGCATTTTGTAATCACGCAGGATCCAGGATCCAGACATCCATACTGAAAGTTTTTCTGATGGTGGTGCAGAACGGGGAGGAAGGTGTGAGGCAAGAGGTATTTAAATAGTATAGTAAGGCATGGCTATAGCCCTTAAACAATATTTACAAACCATGGATTGCCATGGAAAATAGTAGCATCCATGACGATCCATTTAAACATTGGGGTTCTCCGCTGGCCCATTCTTTTCAGAGCGGCCGGCAGTTCGTAATATTTAGGAAATGTTGGAGCGAAATTTTACACTCCGCTCGCAGCTGAACACTAACACTATCTCAGGCTGGCGTTAGTGCAATTATCCTAGCAATGTCCCCATATTCCCCCCTTTTCCTCCCTCTAAGAGCTGTTATTAGGGGGAGGAAAAGGGGGGCATGTGTAGAGAGTAGTAGGATCTGTATATGAAATATCACATTCAAAAAGACTGTATTCAGAACTTATAAACTGTACTTACAGTTGTCATAGGTGCGCTTTTTATGAACAATCTGACCATTTTTATTTTGTGATCAATTTTGTTGTTTTATTTATTTATTATCTGGTACCAGATTGCTTCCTATTAATAAATGTTGTTACTGATTAAGAAGGCTTTGCTAGTTTTTTAGTTTGAGATACTATTATTATTAGTTATTGGTTTTCTAAGCAGGTGATTTATATATTTACCAACTAGTCACCTAGACAGCGCTGGTATTTGTTTTTCTTTTTATTTTGAACTATATTGGTGAGTCACAACCCCTATATACAGCTGCGTCTAGAGTGTTTGTGGTGTATTTATTCTCGCACCAGATTGTGGGTTTTTTCTTCTTTGGTGTGTGTAGAGAGAACGCTGGGATAAACCTAAATGTGGAAATTAAAGAAAAAAAATGTTTTGTGTTTTTAAAAAAAAAAAAAGAAAAAGAAAAACTTACCTCTCCAGGAGACGCGTCCAACTCTGAAGATTTGCATGTGCAGTGTTTTTCATGCTGGGACTTGAAATTTTCAAGGTCCTGCGTAGGAGAAGAAGGAGAAGGAGGACACGCATCAAGACGGAGAAGAGGAGGCAGCAGAACTTCAATCAAGTGGTCCAGATCTACAATCAACATGGCCAGATCTTTGATCAACAGCATCAGAACTTCAATCAAGATGTCCCGTTCTTCCTGCAACAGCTCCCGATCTTCAAGCAAGTCATCCCAAGATAGATGACTGCAGAACGGTAAGTTAATTTAGCATTTTATTATTTTTAACACTTTTTTAAATTATTTTTAACACTTACAAAACACATTACACATAGGAGTTTTTTACAGAGTGGTCACCTGTAGTTTAATTAATTCTAAGGGTCACGCATTATTTACTTTTAATGTATGTTTGTGTATGTAATGTTTTTTACTGTAAAGAATGTATATGTAATTTGTGTACTTTTTTTTTTTTTAAGAATGACCCAAACATAGCATGGCATTAACCCCTGCCATGCTGTGGCTTATAGTACTAGAAGGTACAGCATGGTCTGAAAAACATGGCCATGCTGTGACTTCTAGTACTATCAGCGTCAGCATGATAAGGGTTCCAAGGATCGACGGCTATTTTTCTAAGGACAATCGCAGTGCTTTTAAACATAAAAGCAAGGTGATTTATCCATGGAAAAATCACTGAACAAAAACTGCGATTATAATTCGCCATAAAAAAGCGCGGATTAGTGAATGCGGCAATTTATTTATTTTTTTAAATCGTGGCAAAATCACCGCGATGGCTAGCGATTTATAATTTTTATAATCACTGTCCAAAAGCGATTTTAGTAAATGAGGCCCTTGGAGTGTAGCAGAAGTGGATTTCTGCCCTACATGCAGAAACTGAATTCCACAGGAAACATATAGAAGGCTGCGTTCCGATGCAGAATTCTTACGTTGTGTACCAGAGTTGTCTGTCTTTCTTAATTTAGGATCTTAATTATAGTTTGAATAAAGCACAGCTCTATAACTGCTATACTTTAGTGGAGGATCATTCTATGATAATACTAATTATAAGCTCCTATTCTTGACATATACGTATGTATACACCTGCCATGCTTTAAATGTATTTCTTTGGGAAAAAATTCAATGTTTGTGGTTTAAAATATTTATTTATGTATTATTTATTTATCTATTCCACTTGAATAGCTGCTAGTTTCTTTTTGCCACAGGAAATACCTTACCACTGGAATAAAGATTATTTGTTATGGTCAGTTTTAACATGGAAAGTTCAAAACTGTCCTTATTATTCACTGATAGTTTTACCACAGAGATGACTTTAAGTTAAAATTGAAATTTATATTATACTTCAGCTTTAGTTTTTTCTCAAGTTTCTAGAACCTAGGATATAAAAGCAAAAATCTCATGTTTCTTAGATTAAGCAAGGCTTAGCTAAGCACTAAGCACTGTTTAAAAATCTATTGCCAGCAGCATTGTCTTAAGCTGTAAGCCTCTGACAGCTGCCTGTACATGCCCACAGCAGTTGCTGGCCAGATACAGCACTCTGCATATAGCGAGGATCAGATAGAGCTTTCCCATCCAAGATGCTCATTTTGCGACATGGTGGGAAAGCTAGATTGAAACCCTTTAGTAAATCATTAAACCTTTGTTTATTTACCAAATAACAGCTTCTGGCTTCCTTCAGAGATCAGACAGTGGAGCTGACATCACCCATTCAATTCACAGGATAAGTCATGCACTCTTTTTGTAGGACATTGGATGGGTGGCATCTGCTTCATGTTTGATCTCTACAGGAAGCCAAAAGCTTTTAACTGGTTAGTAAACAAAGTTTTAATGATTTCTGAAGCCATATTCAACTTTCCCTAGCAGGTGAACCTGCCATGCATTGCAGATTTTTTACTGATTCTGGGAAAGGTGTAACTGAGCACAAATGTAAACCAGATAAAGGTGGGGTGACACATGAGTCCAACCCCCACCATCCATATTTTGGTGGTTCTTCCTTGCTATAAGGTTTGTCGCCTTTCTCCCCTGCCTAGAAATCCTGGCATTGAGCTCTCAGGGAATCTCTGCAAATCAGGATTAAGGGGTGGTGGTTTGGCCTCTCAGATGTTTAGGGCCCAAAACAAGTGTCCTAGCAAATGGTGCCCCCTAGGCACATGATTTTGAGATTTCTGTAACATCTAAAAAAAAATCTTATTTATTTAAACTAACAATATGCAAATTTTAACTATGTCATATATTTTCTATTAAGATAAAAGGCACCTTACATCATCTAACCTTTAGCAACAGCAGCGTATGATCTGCCAAAACATCAATGACACACAATGGTATTTTGTGTAATACATAGGTAAGTGATATTTTAAATCACCATATGTTCATGAATGTCACTGGCAATCGCTGATAATCTCCTAATATTCAAAATTGACATTTCTCAGTTAAGCTAGGTTGTTAAAGTGTATGTTTCATTTTGTAAAGTTCATACATTTCTAGATTAGACAGTAAAGGTCAGTTTATTGCTGTCGGTTAAAAATAATAAATATAATTATGTTGTTTGTCTTTCACCAGTTGACTGTTGATTTAGAAATTTAGGGGAAAATGTATCAAGGATTGACTTGATTGGGAGATTTAAAATTGATACTAATCAATGAAAATAAGCAGATGTATTAATTAGTGCTTTGGAAGGTCTGAATGCATATTTAAATTGAGTGGAGTTCATTCTTACCACAGAGTTTACAATTTATTTTATGGTATATGCACGTATTGACTGCAGCAAATTTTTCCACATCATAAATATCACATCATAATAAGGCCATCGGAAAATCTACCATTATGAATATTATGCATACTTACAACCTTATTTTCCCTTCAGTTCAGAAGATCCAAGGGGGAAGATATTGTTACACTCAGTAAGAATAACACTAGCAGGGTGTAGCAGGGTTTTTTTTCTATGTGTGTTCTTTTCCCCAGCTGTCAGGTAATCAACCCTGGAGGTGTGTCAGGTGCTCATTGCTGATTGGGGGAGTTCCCCTTAAATAACCTCTGCTCAGTTCCATAGTTGTCGGTTATAGCGTCTGGTTTCTTGATCGTGCTTGCTGACTGTCTGAGTGCTGTGTATTGCTTTGCATATTCCTGATACCCTGTGTTCCTGGTGTTTACCCCCTTGCTTTCCTGATACCCTCTGTTATTGTTGTTGACCCCCTGTGTGGTGAGGTGCGCGGTGAGAGTAGTTCGCTACTCCCGCTGGCGGCCTCAGCCCCGGACAGGTCCCGGTCTATCCCCACGATTGGTGCGTGCATGTGTTTACCATCTCACATTGCTCCGTCCTGCTGGGTGAGTGTTTGATCTGCCACGTGTTGTGTGCGTTACCTGCTTTTGCCATCTAGCAGTGTGTGGAGCTCATTGTTAGTTCCCCTGTGTTTAACATCTCCTCGTAGCATTTGCCATCTTGCTCGAGTGTGTAGCCACCAGTCTGTTGTACCACTGTGTAGTTGTTATCTCCAGTGTGTTTCTATTGTGCGTGTATTCCACTGAGTGTGTGTCATCTCCAGTGTGTATCGAGCCGTTGCTCCGCTGTATATCCCAGCTTACAGTGTTAGTATTGGTAGACTGTTTCATCTGTCTTTACCTTCTGTGTGCTGTTATCCATCCTGTCAGCACAGTCCCTTATTCCATCCTGGGACTTGTAGTACACCTAGATCTGCCTGTGTAGCAGTATCCTTGTTCTGTATACCTTCTCTGATTGGGAGAGCAGCCTGTAACACCTCCAGTGCTAGTTCCATCCTCCTCCTATATTCCCTGTGTTTTGGGGTTTATTCTGGTATACTTATTTATTGTTCATTACCTTGTGTGTACATCCATTCTTGCCATACTGTGTATGAGGGTTCCAGTATTTGCATTAAAAACCACATTACTGTTCCTGAGCATTTCAGTGTGTGTTACTTACATGTTATCCTGTATGCAAGGGTTCCTGTAAGCACTTGGGTTCCTGGTAGCACAAACCACGCTGCAGTACCCCTCTGGGCCTATCACCGGGGGGAACGACCTGTCAGTCCAGCAGCCCTAACTATCCTCACCACTAGAGGCTCTAGTGAACACCTGGTGCTCATAGATAGATTCCGGGCCCCCGGTGAGAATCCCTTTGGCCGACTGTAACAGATATAGCTGAGCATCTCACAGCACAATGCTTTGGACCACGCATTGTGAAAGAGTTCCGTGCGGGAAGGGGGGCTAAAATTTACATCCGCATGACTAATTCCTGCATAGGGGTCGGGGAGAGGTATGCAGATGAAGGTAAGTGGCAGCGGATGCAGATCCATGTTGAAATTTTAAGGTAGGGTTCTGGACCCGTAACTCCACATGAGGGAGGGGAGTTCGTACCCCTTTCTCGTGCGAACTTACAGAACTCCGTGTATATGAAAAATGTATGGAGGTCTGGATCATTTCTGATATAACAATATTAGGAACTTGTATTATAATTAACATTTTATTTTTATACATGTATGTGGTGCATAGTTTATGTTTTATATTGATCATTTTAAATAATCATGCAATTAAACTAGAATAAAATTGTACTGTTCTTTTCTTTTGGAGTTGCACAACTAATGTTTTGTGGCAAGATTTCCTTTTGTATGAAATTGCCAATATTCTTGCTGAATGAAATTGTACTTTCAACAACCTTCAGGCCAGTAGCATAATGCTGGTGCTTTGTGTCTGTTGCTGTTTCATTTATGGATGAATAGAGAGGTAACACTTGACCAGCTGCACATAAAACCAATTACAATATGTTAGGACTAGCATGGAAAACACATGAGATATAGAAAATAGTCTTAAAAGGGGGAAATGTTAGGTTTATGATGATTCTTTTACAAACAATTGTACCAAAAGTGAATGTGCATTTTAAATTGTAAATTCTCAGTGACAATTTATGCAATATAATTGACTATGTAATTGTAAAAGTAAGGTGATTTTTTTTAAAAAAAGGAACAGTGTAGTTATGATGGAGGGGTTGTTCCTCTCCGTAACTACCGTAACTACGCTGCGGTGCTCTGTTACACCGGCTGAAGTTAGGGTAGCCTTCAGCCAGCGTAACAGTGTGTAATTACGCCAGGTACAGGGGGAGTGTCAGGGGGAGTGCATGCCGATACACTGTGTGTTAGCACGCACAGCACATCGGCGTAGGTCTGGATCAGGCTCAATGTCATTTAAAGTTTTATATTCTTTTTTTTTTAAGTTGAAAGACATGGGTCCGTATTCACAGTTATGTAGTTTTTGTCTTACGTACATTGTTTTTAGAGTTGAGCTACTACGCATGCCTAGCTTATTTATCTATGTATGTACCATTTCTGTGCGTAGATTGTGTAAGTGCGGTCTTTAGAAATGGTACGTAGATAGCGTAAATAAGCTACGACACATGAGTAGTAGCTCAATTCCTAAAACAACGTATGTAAAACGAAAAATATGTAACTGTGAATCTGGACCATGGTACCTTGTGGTAGATGGTACATTATCTATTGCCATTAGTCAAATATAAAGATAACAAGATTTAGTATTTCTAGAATTTATATCACAAACATGCAAACTGATAAAAAAAAACATGGAGAATCACAATTTTTGTGCTAAATGCTTGCAAGACAGGGACCTGCTTCACAGGAATTGGTTCTTTCCAGCCCAGTAATCATTGACCTGTGTAATCAATACTGGATGACTGGGGGCAGGGACCAGCTGCAAGATGGATGATCATTTTTGTATTTGTTTTTGTTTTGTTTTCTTTTTTATTAAATTAAGCTGCCAGTTTGTACCTTGTCTCCAGTTTGAAATGTACCAGCCCTTTCCTATATTTTCAACAGTTTACCAGTTAACAGTTTGGCTTTATCCATGATATGTTTGGATGGTTCAAGAACAGTTCATGATAACTAAACACATTTTACTTCTGTGTCACAGTTATCATGAGTTATGTGGTAAATATTTTGTAATGTTGCATAAGAACACAAAAATAACACTAAACTAGTGTAGTTGAAGATTATTTTTATGTACCTCTAAACTAAATGGGGTAGATCCAGACCTAAGTACGCTAGCGTTTATACGCAAGGCACTGATGTAAAACCGCTTATTTGTATGTAGTGTGCATGTGCACGACAGATGTTATGCCATGTAACTCTGAACGTACGTATTATCAGCGTAACTACGAACGAAGGGGCAGGTCATCCATACGACACCCGGAAATACGCTTTGTAGGCAGAGAGAGGTATTTAAATTGTACAGTATGGGCCAGGTTAGGCCGTTCCGCACACAAATCCATTACATACGTCAGTACGCTTTGGAAAAGTTAAGGAGGGGTTTGGGAAACGTAAAACGACCAAATTATGTACGAGCGAGGGGGGGGGGGGGCCTAGGGGGGGGCATTGAAGCTTGTGG
>WWET01002833.1:796-15811 GCA_011038615.1 Limnodynastes dumerilii | reverse complement strand
TAGCATATATATTGCATATAGAGGTTTACACTGCAAGTAATCTAGCAAAATCTGGAATAAAAAATGAAAACAATAGTGTACATGGCATTTTCGCATGGGAGGGATAGACAAATGGTATAGTAAACTGACAAATTAGTGACCAAATATAGAAATGCAACTGATCTCAATGAGAAAGAATATACAGTATAATATTCTCCTTCTAATATACACTATATTCTTTGCATATGCTCTAATTTTAAACTTGTTTCACGATTTTAAGTACATACTTCTTAGGCACGCTTTCATTTTTATACAGACATTGGGCAAAATCCAGAACTACGCATTTCCGCGAATTTACGTGTGGCGGAGACGTAAATTCGCAGATTTGAACGCACTGCGCATGCGCACCATAGAAAATACGCACATTCACATAGCGTATTTTAGAACGTAAGGGTGATTCACGTAAAATACTTATGTGTGGGCGTGCCAAATTTACGTTAGTCAACAATACGTGCGTTTTACGTGAAGTAGGCAGGGGGTGGTATTTAAAGTGTACAGTATGGGCGTGCTAAGCTGCGTACGTTCGCGTAGTCAGTACGTCCATTAGCGGACGTATGCTGTTACGTTAGGAAAAGTTAAGGTAGGGTTTGGGTCGCGTAATTTGATAAAATACGTTCCTGCAAGGGGTGTGCCGTGGGGAGTGTAGCGAACTTACGTGTACGAAAATACGCAACGTGAATATACGTACGTACACACGTAGTTCTGGATCTACCCCATTATTATTTTTTATTAAGGAAATGCAATACCTTAATTTTCTATGAGAGCTTTAACAAATACATATCAAATAGAAAAGGTATGGACAGTTATTGATTTTTGAGAAAGACTGGTTGTACTATAGAGGTATTTTTTTAAAATATATATATATTTTTTTTTGTATTTTTTTTTTTTATATCTGTATTTTTATCCTTTACAAATGGTCTCCATTAGGGTTACATATATTGCACATAAATACCTCTAAGACTAGGATTTTGGTATTGTTTTTACCATCACATAATTATGTAATAAATGCACAACACAGTGCAGGAATTGCTATTCTGAAGAGATGAGTTTTAAGGGAGCACTGAAAGTTTGAAAGTAGAGGATAGTCTTAATGGGCAAGGAAGATTATTCCAGAGAGTGGGTACAGCATGGAAGAAGTCCTGTAACCGGGATTCAGAGTATTTGCTTAGAGCAGAGGAGAGAAGTAGGTCCTGTGAAGATCTACAGAGCAAGCTGGGATATATCTTGAGCTGAGTGAGTTTGTATTTGATTCTCTAGCATATTGGCAACCAATGTAGAGATTGACACAGTGGAGAAGCTCTAGAAGAGCATTTTGGAAGAAAAATCAGTCTAGCTGCTGCATGTAATATGGATTGAAGGGGGTAGTTTTATAATGTGGGAGTCCAATAAGAAGCGCATTGCATTAACCAATGCAAGAGATGATTAGTGAGTGAATAAGAGCTTTAGCAGTGTCTTTTTCTTTAGATGTATTTACCAGGATTTAGAAATAGTTTGTATATGGGGAACAAAGGACAGTTCAGAGTCAAGGGTTCCACCTAAACATCAAGCTATATGAGTGGGAATTATATCATTGTTGTTAAAAGAGATGGAGAGACTGTGTGGGCAATATTCATTGGCAGGTGGAAATATTATTAGCTCTGTTTTTGAAAGATTGAGTTTGAGATGGTGGCAGGACATCCAGGATGAAATGTTAGAGAGACATTCAGTTACAAGGGCCAACACAGTTGGTGAGAGATCAGGAGTGGATAAGTAGATTTGTGTATCATCTGCATAGAGATTATACTGAAATCCAAATTAATATATTAGTTGTCCAAGGAAAGTGGTACAGATAGAGAAGAGCAATGGACTCTACACTGAACCTTGTGGTACTCCAACAGATAGTGGAAGAGCAGAGGAGGTGGATCCAGAAAAGAACACTGAAAGAGTGATTAGATAAGTAGGATGTGAACCAGGAAAGAGCCATGTCCTGAATACCTAGGCATTTTAACATTTGTATGAGAAGAGAGTGGTTGATAGTGTCAAAAGCAGCAGAAAGAGCCAGTAGGATTAAAAGAGAGGAGTGAGCTTTAGATTTAGCATTAAGTCGTTGACCACCTTGGTCAGTGCAGTTTCATTGAAGTATTTTGAATGAAAGCCTGATTGAAGAGGATCCAGAAGATTGTGTGAGGAGAGGAAGTGAGTGAGTTGAGTATAGGCAAGTATCTTGATCAGTTTTGAGGGGCATGGGAGCTGGGAAATGGGACAATAATTAGAGGGAGAGTTGGGGTCAAATTTTAGTTTTTTTCAAAATTAGAGTGATTATTACATGCATAAATAAAGATACCAGTAGAGAGCAAAAGTTTGCAGATAGTAGTTAGGGTTGAAATAAGCACAGAAGATAGACATCGACTGACTTGTAAGGTACAGGATTTAGAAGACAGAGTAGAAAGATAAGAAAATAGCAGATACTTCCTCTTCATCTATGGGTTGGAATGAGGACATGATGCCAGAATGTAAAGGAAAAGGGCTGAGCAATATGTTATTTTATAAGGAATTGGAGGATAACAATTCCTGTCTGATTACAATGCAAGATCTTGGGCACAGATCGAAGTTGGTTTTGTACAGGAGGGCTCTGTAGGGAGTTAAATGTGGGAAAGATGGGCTTGGATTTAGAAGCCTTAGAGATTGAAAGTAAAATTGTTTGGCATTGTCCAGAGCATTTCATTAAGTCTGATAAGTGTTGGTGTAAGTTAAAAAGTCTTGGGAAGCACCAGATACCAGTGTACCATGAGGTGTATGCAGGGTAGGTCATATCAGGAGAGTGGAAATTAGGAACTGTGGAAAGATGTTGTAGCACATAAGGAGAAAGTTGTTTAACATTAATGGCATTAAGATTTCTACGGGTGTAAGTAGGTTTTGTAGTATTCACAGTAGTAAAGCCGGTGGGTAAAAGGATGCAAGAGACAACGTGATGGTCTAAGAGAGAGTTAGGAGAGTTGGTAATGTCAGAGACTAAGCATAATTTAGAGACTACAAGAAGAGTAGAAGAACGATTCCACTGGGAGAGGTCAAAAGATAAGGTTAGAGACAAAAGCTAGATGAATCAGGAGATGAATGATTGTTTATGGGGATGTTAAAATCACCTAGAATAATGGTAGGCATGTCCGAGGATAGAAATGATGGAGCCATGCAGAGACGTGCTGTAGAAATTGTTGGCAAGATGCATTATAGTCACACGCAGAGAGAAAGTATTGAAGACGCGACCAGAATGTACTTCAAAGGATGTGAAAGTAAGTGAAGAGACATTGGATAGAACTGTGAATGTGCAAATTATTAAAAGAAGTAGTCCAGGCCCACCTTCCTGTCTGTCCCCAGGCCTGGGGGCATCAATAAAGTGCAGTCCACTATATGAAAGTGCAGCTGGTGAGGCAGTGGCTGAATCAGTGAGCTCGGTTCAAATCAATGCAAGACGATTGAGGTTGTCAGAGAGAGAGGTCATTAATGGAGTTCAGTTTGTTGCAGACATAGCGTGCATTCCATAAGGCACATTTGAGGGATTTCAGGAGAGATAGGAGACATGTGATGCGTTTGAAGTTTGTTATAATATCCTGAATGCTTAAGATTTATAGGAGATATGTGAGGAGGACCTGGATTTGGAAATATATCACCAGCTAACATTAAAAGAAGAGAAAGATATAGGATTGTGTGATCTAGTAGTAGTTATGCTGTTGCAACCATTAGAGGAGATTGTAGATAAACATGTAAGGTATGAAAAGAGTTCATGTGTGTTAATTAATGGATTGTAGAGTAGAGCAGGGCCAATAAAGATAGAGGGACGTGAAAGAGGAAGAGTATTGGATGTTAGGATCAGAAAAGAAATGTTTTGTAGAGAAATGAAAATTATCAGTATGGTAACCATTTCTGACAAGGATAAAATATGATAACTAAAAACAGTAAGAAATTATTTTTTGGATGTATAAGATTCACTGGCAGACCTAAAGAGGAACAAGCTGCAGTCATAAATACAAAGCAAAATTAAGCAGCATAGGTTACAATGATTCCACCAGGATGAGGTGTGTCCAGGATGTTCACAGATAAGGTGCATGTGTGAAAGTCTGTAACTCAAAGTTCTGGAATGGATGCAGTCTTAAGTTGTTGTTTCTTGGTGAGATGTTTCCCTCCTGTTCACCTCTTGTCCAACTATTGTATAACTCGATCATTTCATAGCACTTTTTAAAATGCAGTTATTATAAATGCCAACTATTACTATTCATTTCAGCTTACAGCCACAACTAGAGTTATTAATTAGATAGACCCCAGTAAAGTAAACAATGAAAGTAAAAATTATTTAAAACACACACTTAGGATAACTTGATTAATATAGACAAAAGCATAGGCAAACGCTGCACAAAATATGATGCAATTTTTGAAAGGTAGCAGAAATGATGTAGTTCTTGCATAAAGATATTTGTACAAAACAAAACAAAAAAAGAAAACTATGTGACCCCTTCTATATCACATTTTTACATGGAAGTTAGAAATGCAATTAATAATAGATGATTTTCAGGATGCATGTTTCTGAAAGCTGTTTTCACACACAAGTTACATGAACAACTGGTTCTGTACAAGCTAGGCAGTGAAACTATATACATGTAGAAGTGCCATCCTGTTATTTTATGTCCTGAGGGCAGATGAAAGAGCATGGGAGTATAAGAAGATCACAAAGGCAGGAGAGAAACAAAACAGCCAATTACTTTTAATTAACCTGAAAAACATGAACTAGATGGGATTAGTTATATAGATGAGATGGAGTTTCTGAGAAAAAAAGATGAACCAACATGCAGCTGAAATTGCAACAAATATTGATCATTTTAATGGCTCAAAAACATTATTGATCCATTAAATTAATGTGATTAATTATTACATGAGCACTTGAGGGCATGTGACAAAAGAAGAAAAATCAAATGACCAGCAAAATACTAGTTTCTGGCGAAGGCAGAGAAAGACAGAAAACACAGAAAATACCAGATTTTATAATTATTATTATTATGATTATTTCAAATAGTTACTATTATTAATTAAGTACTGAGCAAATAGAAAATGTGGAATATTTTGATATTAATTAGGTTAGTAATAGTTGCTTCTGGAATATATCTGAATATTATTCTTACCTTTCTCCTAGTCTGGCAACTCCACTCCCACAAACACACACTTAGACACACACCTTGACACAAACACACACACACACACACACACACACACACACACACACACACACACACACACACGCTACTCACAATTAAAGTACAGTATTTTGGTAATTAATAGTTATAATTATAGCTATGCGTAGTGAATTCATCCATTTAGCACAAATAGCATAACAACTATTATTAAATAACAATTAATTTTTAAAGCTAATTCCAAGGTACGACTTGAGGCATGAGTTTCCAAATCTCTTGAATTCTATCATTGTGTTTTTGTGAACTGTGTCTGTCCTTATTTTGCTGCATAAGCAGTGTCTGTGTTTACTTCTTAGTCAAGTGTATCAAAGCATCAATGCACTAATCTAAAGTGTAGTGTAACAAGCACTGTATTGCAGCACACTTTGACAAAAATACAATATAAAAAAATTATATGTTGTTAGGAAACTTTCTAAGGTGTTATTTTTTACTGAGGAATTGCACTTGTAACATTCTACTCACAGCACTGTTACTTGCTTGGTCATCCCAGCTCCTAATCCTACTTTCTGCATCAGAAAATCAGAAAAACATACTGGCCGCAGCAGAAATACAGTAATCCCTGTTGCTTAAGCGCAGAACCATATTTTAAATGCAGTACTACTATAGTTTTCTTCCATTGTAATGTGACTTGTTTTGTTTTTTATCATTCCTATATTAGCAGTTTAAAAATTATATTATACCATATATTATTGTCTCAGTTTTAGAAAATAATAACCACTGGCCTAACTAAATTTATCTATCTATCTATCTATCTATCTATCTATCTATCTATCTATCTATCTATCTAGGACCTGATCATGAGCTGCGCTTCCGTCTGTTTTTCAGACGGAAGCGCAGCAAAAATGAGCACTGCACATGCCCAGATCTGGAGCGCGTACAGCATCCGACTGTGTCAGCATCCAACTGGTCTGCATCTGTGGATATTTAATGAAAGTTAATGAAAGAAAAAAAAAAACAGTTTTATAAAAAAATTAACCCCTTCCCCCGCCTGCCCCGCCGCCGCCGCCAACGAAGTATATAAATAAATAAAGAATGGCCCGCCCGGGCATGCTGTCGCTAGTAGCACTACTGGTGCAAGCATTCCCATGAATGACAAGGCATGCTTGTTCTAATAGAACTACTATCAGCAGCATGCCATGCCCCAAAAAGCATTACTGTGCCCTTCCACAAAAAAAAAATTACGTCCCAAATGTCCCCCTATAATGAGAAATAATACAAGAATGTAAATACCCCGTCCCTTTCATTAAAAATGTCCCCCCATAATGAGAAATAATACAAGAATGTAAATACACCGTCCCTATCATTAAAAAAAATTACAGTGCCCACAGAAAGAAAATAACATGACATGTGTCCCTTCAAAAAAAAAAGCCAGGTCCTTGTCCCCTTCTTAAAAATTTTTTAAAAAGTGGCCACATACTTTAAATAAAAAAACAGCGCCATGTGCCCGTTACAAAAAAAAAATAAAAATGCCCCAAAAAATGCCCACTGAAATAATAAAAAAAAAACATACTTACCTGCTCTGATGGGCGTCCAGTGTTGTAGGCTTTTAATCCGGAGGTAGCCTTGGCAAACTAAAAAACCCTATAGAGACGATGAAGACCATGTCCTGCAAGCAGGACATCCCGACGCTAATGCCATCTGCACTGTCCTTGGGTGATATTTATACCCTTTGGACAGTGTCAGAATTATCATGAGATTGAGAATGTCATATTTATACCCTTTGGACAGTGTCAGAATTCTCCATCTCACGATAATTCTGACACTGTCCAAAGGGTATAAATATGACCCAAGGACAGTGCAGATGGCAGAAGCATCAGGATGTCCGTCGGAGCAGAAGGTCTTTTGTTTTTTTTGCAGCAGACACCCCCCGGATGAGAAGCTGGCCAGACCGGACCAGACCTCCACCGGAGCAGGTAAGTATGGTTTTTTTATTATAAATGTACTTGGGACATGCGTTTAACTATTTTTGTCTGGCTGGCAGGGCTTGTTGGCACTTGTGGTTCTCCAAGTGCGAACATGCCCTGGCATCCATGTGCATGCTGGTGATTGCAGTTCTACAATCATCAGCATGCCCTGTTGGGACGGGATTTTTTATTTATTTATCTGTGTGTGTGTGTGTGGGGAGGATTTTGCCTGGGGAAGGGGTTAATTTAAAATAGTTGTTTAAAAACACACTGCGGTCGGAGCAATTAAAGCTCTGACTGTTTTTCTTTTTTTGTTTTTTTTCCCAAAGCCGGCTTTTCTGCGGCCAATGCAGAGGTGCGTTTTTCGGGAAAAAAAAACACACCTCTGAATAGTACGTTTTAGCGGATCCACCTTGTGCATCTATCTATCTATCTATCTATCTATCTATCTATCTATCTATCTATCTATCTATCTATCCCATAATTACCTGATTTAATGAGTCATTCTCAGCTTCCATATACCATTTGTGTGTACTGACATGGTATAGCTTAATCCTGGAGACAAGCATATACTTGCAGACAGTGACAGCCAAGTAGGGGAGGGCTGCAGCAATAGGTTATTTATTTTGGCTTTGCCATTTATGATTGAAGGCTGTTTCACTTATCCTTTACCCTTTAAGGGAAGTGATTATTTCTCACATTTCCTGAAACCTACTACCCTCCGGTTTGAGTGCCTTGTGTTATAATATTTCTTTTTAAAGGAGCTTTTCATCCTGCACCTTTGTGCTGCACAACTTGCACCTAAATGGTAGGTAAGCTCTAAATTAGTAACTACTGGATAATAAGGAAGTTAGGTATACTCAGCTGGGTTGCTAGACTGAATAAATCTCCACCAGATTCGGAGTACCCACTTACCAACAGGGTAACCCTTAGGCTACAGAAAGCGCTCAAGCAGTATGCATTACATCCCTCCAGGAGACAAGCAAAGCCGTGCTTCTTTTACCCTTACCCTTGGTTGTGGCCCTATGTAGAAGCAGGTGCTTTGTATATTGTTAAGTGTTATTCTTAATGTGTAGTGGGTGTTAGGCACTGTTGTTTAGAGGGAGATAGACCCTTTACTTATAAGGGACCTGATTCAGAGTTACGAGCATGTGCGATGCGGAATCGCACATACTCATTTGACTACGGGCTATTCAAGGATGCACTTCCGTGCATCCTATAGCCCACTCTGAATAGCACGTAGGGTGCTACTCAGAGTAGTATGCGACCTGGTCTGATGGGGGTCCAGTCTTGTAAATTTTTAATCCGCGGGGATTAAAGGGGATTTTTGTTTGTTTAGGGGCATTTGTGGCATACACAGGGGTTCATTTTTAACTAAAAATAGCTTTTTCTTTAGCTCTGGTGTGCTCCCCAGATGCTTACACTATCCCTTAGATCCCTGAGATGGTGGATGCATAAGGCTTGTGCGGACTGGTGTGCATGGAATATTTAAATGAGAAAAGCGGAGCTTTTATCCTGGCACACCCCTTTTTGCAGGCGGAATCGGTTGCTGGTGGATACCATAAACTCCACCAGCAATCCGGCTTACTTGCGCCTTTTGCGCATGCGCAGTTGCACTAAATCACTTCGCATCCGTGTGAATTTCACACGGATACGTAGCTCTGAATCGGGTCCAAGGGCATAAGGCCCTATGTCTAGAGGAAGCCAGGTCCTGCTGCAAAGAGGGCACTTAGCCAACAAGGTAGACATATCGGCAAACTTGCAGTATCGGGGACCGACCATACGGTCGCTTAAAAGGTGCGGAGCTTAGGATAGAATAGGTTGTATGAGGTAATTTGTGATTGGCTCGATTTAAAAACGCAAGATTTTAAGTTTTGCCATAACGTTAGCGCCACATGAACTTGTCTAAATAACTGGGTACCATATCTTTGGCTGTTCCGTTCATAAGCTTGAAAATTGATTTTGCGCGTTTCCAATAACTTTGCATGTTGTTGGAATGGGCAAAAGTATCAGGATCAACAAAGTTCTCACTATGATTAACTGACTGGTGTAAGTAAATGTTGGGCAAATTGGTGCCAAAAAACCGTATAATCTTGCGTTTTTAAATCAAGCCATTCACAAATGACCTTGTACAACATAGGCTATCCTAATCTCCACCCCTTTAAGCGGTCATATGGTTGGTCCCCGATACTGCAGGTTTGCTGACATGTCTAGCCCACAGGTTGTGTCCTGGGGCACTATAATGTCAGCTGAATAATTCCTAAAATAGTCTAAACAGCGAACAATGTTCAGCGTAGCACTCCTTATAAAAGTATAGTTACAAAAAGAACATCCTTATATTGTCCCTGCTCTTGCTGCCAGCTCTCTCATCCACGTCAGTGCCAGCAGGATAACTGATGGCATTCTAAACTTCATGATTATGATATGTAAGAGACTGCATCTTTCTCCTCCTACATATTTACTCTTGCTTTTGGCTTTATCTTCCCAATATTAAAGTGATGTTCCAGTAATTATTCATATATAATAGATAATTCCATAATTCTATTCCCACTTCACCATTAGCATATATGGCAGACATTGGAGGAATCATTAAAATGTGTTTTTACCCATGTTTTAAAACAAATTTCTTTACTAGTTCTAGCTTTACACAAGTTTCTTGCCTCCAAAAGATCATTAGACAGACAACTCAAACACATTGTGTTAGGTAAGTGGGGACTTTTTAACTCTTGGATCTTGGTGTATTTTGCCTATCTTACATCAGTATATTGCTCTATGTACTTCATCTCGCAGTCTAGCACTTGTACAATCTCAGCTGACTGATGTGCATATCTCTGCAGGCAGGTTGCCTAAAATGTTACTTTTGCCACTGCAGCTTTGAGTTACTATTTACTAACTAATTTTACACATCTCCACAATTTTTAAGTGAGATGTTACAGCAATTATTCACATCTAAACTGGCTTAAAGGTAACTCCAGCTGCATCCCAACATCAGCAAATTTGGGAAACTTTGAAAGAATCTTAAAAATGAGTTTTCTGACATTTTTCCCATGCTTCAAAAAATATTTATTTTTATAGATCAGTAGGTTAATAAAAATGCTAACTAGGTACATTGTAGAGGGGAAAAAGTTTGGTCCCTATTTTAAAATAGCAAATCTTAAAACCTAACTATAAAAGAAATCCATTAAAATTACTTTGTGTAATAATGTTTTGTTGTTGTATGCAGTGGCGCACCCAGGAAAGGATCTGGTTGGCCAAAAATGCCCCCAGATTGAAAAATTGAAATATATGCAAAAACAGTGAAAAATAAAAAAGGGGCGTGGCTTCATGGGTCCCGTGAAAGGGTCGTGGCTTTGCAGCCATGTGAGGCAGACTGACATGGAGAATGATGGTCCTGACCTATGCTGCAATAGGGAAGCAGGTGGGAATGGTAAATGGGTCACAACAGATTCACAGTGCTTATGCCCTGACACAAGCTCTGGTCCATTGTGTAATGTGCTCTACAAATGCATTGTATACTGCTATTGCTATTAGATCTGTTCCTTCAATATAAAACTACTATTTTATGTGTTGAAGAAGTAAATGATAAATGACAAAAAAAAAATATAAGAAACAGGATTTGTTATAACCAATGCAATTTCTTAATGTAGCTTTATTTTATTTTTATTATTTTCAAATCTACATTATAAATGTCATGTTTCACAGAGAACGTTAATGGACATCTTAGATATTTTGGCAGCCAGACTGTACGACCGTGTTATCAGTATTGTCATTTTACATAAGTTTTTTTTTTTCTAACAGTGCCATTATAATAAGTAGCTCTTTACGGGCCGTATGCAGAGCTCCGGCTGCATTGCAAATGCGGCCGGAGTTCTCCGATATGTTCTACTGCGCATGCGCAGTCATTCTGTAACGTAATCTACGTAACTTGTTGCAACGTAGATTGCGTATACGCGGTCTTAAAGGGCTCTGCATATGGCCCTACAATTCTAAACAGTCCTTCAACTTCTGCAACCTCATTACAACCTAACATTTACACACACTCACACTCAAAGGCTAGGGGTCATTTTTGACCCGTGCGGCATGACAATGGGGGCAGGATGGGAGCAGAGCTTGGGCGAGAAGGGGGCAGAGCTTATTTGTCCAGTATTCGGGCTCCAAAATGTTGGCAGCTATGCTAATATACCCCACATATATTACACACATTGGAAACCCCCCTTTTAAAATCCTGCATTTTCCACTGGTATGTTCTATGTCGACTGAGAGAGTTAATTGCACAATTAGATAATATGTAACACTTTCATTTGTCTGATGTTTGTTTAAGATTTATTTGACTACTGTCATACATTTAGTTCTCACTTATTTTAATTTGTTCTCGATCTATAAAGCTGTGATAACATTTTCATATGTAAGTGCTGTCACTGTGTTGCATAATATGAGTGATTAACATTTGAATAGATAACATTTATTTTAATCTCTGTCATCTTACCTAACATCTGCATGTCATGTGTATGGTAAAGCAGAAAGAAAGCAGAGTCTGGATGAATATGTATTGTAAAATCATAAATATCATGAAGTTAAGTGAATATCGATATTGCAATCACTTACAAACATCCTCTACATCTATGCATCATATTAAATAGTTTCTATAATGACATCCTTATGTTTGAATTAATGAATGTTTCAACAGTATTTGCATGGTACTTTTCACTACGCTATAACATGCATAAGGATTTGCATGGATTTTAAGAAATGTGTTATCAGGTATGTAGCATAGGTATAACATTGAGGCGGATAGAACGTTAGGTAGATATCTGTAAAAGGCATACAAGGACCAGTTTGAGGGAGAAATGCAAAAACGGTAGCTACCTTAGTAAAAGCAGAGTTGTGTATATGCTGCATACTTGTGGATATGGCACATTGATTCTAGCAGCATATACTCCATTAGAGGACATTTTATATACAATTTTGTATTCTCATTGAAGGATAAGACTGTTGTGGACTAAGGGCCGTATTCACAGATCCGTTAGTTAAAGGTACACAATTATATGCACGTACGTGGCACGGCAACACCCATCACACTCCCCTCACATGGACGGGTTTTCGGTGACTTACGCCTCCATAGGGCACCCTTATCTCTACGTGTGCATTTACGTGCGTATAATGTGTGTATGTAACTAACTGCACCCTTAAATGGTCATTTAAATGCCTCCCCTCACCCACTTTCACGTAACTTTGTCCGTACGGATCACAAAAACGCCCCTTCACACGTATGTTCCCAAGTGCGATTCACAAGTATGTGCCTAATGGACTTCCGTGCGTAAATTCAACATAAACAAAGTTACCACGCATTGCGCAGTTTCTCTGATCCTAAAAATACGCACGGAACTCTGCACAAAAACATATCTGTGAATATAGCCCTAAATCATTTATATCTGATTATTATTCTGGATACCATCAGTGGATTGGACAATATAGATTTTTTGCCTTAGCTATTGTATATTTATTGTAAACTACATAGGGATGTATGACCTTTGCCTGCTTGTCCTGATACTGCTTTTTTTCATTTTTTGCCTCATAAGGTTGGGTCAAGATTTACTTGATTATCACCATGCTAGTCTTTTCAAAGTTTTGACTTTTATAGAGACTTTGGGCTGGATCCAGACTTAAGAAGGAGCTTGAAATTAAGAGGAAAGCTACTCCTGGGCTAACCATGTTGATTGCAGGGGAGTCATTAGAGTTGAGAGGTGATGTTTCCTATCACAAGTCTAAATAACAGTGTGATAGTAAAGCTGGTCTGACTCCCCCTGCAATCAACATGGTTTTGCCTAGGTGTAACCTTCCTCTCTTGGGACCGTATTCAGACTTCCATTTTTCACGGCGACTCCCGTGCGTATTTTTAGATACGTTTCAACTGCGCATGTGTAGTAACTTTTTGTATGTAGTTGACGTAGACTATTCGCACGGAAGTGCCTTACGGATGGACGTATGACAGGCACGTGTGTACATACGTCCGGATATGCAACGCAAATATACGCGCGGGAGAGTTTAAGTGAAAAATGGGCGGATGCATTTACATGAAGGAAAGTGGTCGCGATTATCATGACACGCACGTACGGAGGACACAGATGCACGGGACGGCACACAGAAAGTTAGTGGTGGTCTATGGTGGTTTAAGTCTGCATGAGCACGGATTAACAAGGGGAGTGATCGGGTTTTGGTGGATGTTCCTTGCTACGTGCGTGCGTATATTTGCGGTCGCGTTTGAAAATGGAAGTCTGAATACGGTCCTTAATTACAAGCTCCTTCTTAAGTCTGGATGCAGCCCTTTCGCATAGGCATTTCTTAACTGTAAGGCTCAGGCCTCATGGCGATTGGTAAATCCGGGTATGTTACAGTGTGCTTTGATGTTGAGTTGTGTGAGTTGAAGTTGATGCCCAAAATGATCATCAAAAACTCTAATAGTAATAAACAAATTCTTGATTTATTTGATCATGCGATTAGGTATACCCAAATATATTTTCTACATTTAGGTAAATCATGCATGTAAATACACTTTCTAATGACAAGTACAAACTCTTTTAGATTGGATCACTTATCGCACAATGTATGACAGACTCAGAGTGTACTTAACATTCTATACATTTATTTAAAAAAGAGATCTTATGCACCACATACATATTTGCAATATAATAACTTGGACTAAATAGGACTATTTAACAGAAATTATACATATAAGTTTATAATCTAGGGACACTAAAGTGTACGGTATTAAGAAAAAGAATAACATTACAAAATAACTAAAATAACACAATATAGCTGCATATTATTTAAAAACAACATATAGAACAATCATTGTAATTAAAACAGTTTGGGCAGATGTGAAATTAATAAATATTTTTTTTTAGATGCACAGTGTGGTTTCTAGGTCATTTTCACTTGAAACGTATGGAAAATAAATGGTACGGTTCATCTTTATTCCCATACTTCCTCAAGGCAAATTAAGCAGCTGTGATGCCCTGATCAGTAACACACAGAAATATTTTAAATGGCATTTTTTTTCCATTTGACCTTCTCAGTTGAATGCAGTAAAAGTTCTTTATTGCTTTAGGTTATTTATATTCAGTTATCTTTGTTGACTATACTGTACACTTCACTAAGTGGTCAAACAACTGTTTTAAGAACAGAACCTAGGGTTATCGCTCATTTTTAAAGTCATAAATCTTTCCATTTACTTATAAATACAAACCTTGTATGGTAATGCAACAGTCTTGCATTCTTGTAGGAATCAAAATGCAATTTCCTCTCTATTTTCAATGGATTACATTATGTTATTCAGTGTTTTCTAACTGGCTTTTCCATGACTTTATCTATTCACGCTTAAATCAAGTATCACCAAAATCATTACTCATTGAAGCAATCATGAAGAAAATATTAAGCTGAAACAGCACTGAACATTTCATTGTACATCAGTGACTGCATAATAGGTCAGAATACACATACTCTATGTAATAATACATTTTTAGAGATGTTTAAAACTACACATATGCTATGCAATTGAGGTATTATGTATTTACTAAACACTGCCTCCAAATAGGTGAGTACAAATGTTTTCTTTTTTTTTTTTTTTTTACCTTTCTTGAGTTTAGCTATCGGAACTACAGTTATGTTTAGTTAAAGGTTTCCCAAAATCAGGGAAAATTCTGCCATGCATGTTGGGTTCACTGGCTGGGCAAAGCTGAATAGGACTTCAGAAATCATTAAACCTTTGTTTACTTACCAATTAGCAGATAATGGCTTCCTACAGAGATCAGACAATGGAGGTGATGTCACCAATGCGATGTCCTACAGAAAGA
>WWET01002832.1:200872-212818 GCA_011038615.1 Limnodynastes dumerilii | reverse complement strand
AAAAAACATCATGATAAATAAAAAGGATGTTTGAAAATTTATCAAATGAATTATAGTTTTAAGACATTCATTTTCTCAACAATTTCCCCTAAAAGTCTTGTAGCACTCTGAAGGAATTAGGCCAACTTCTCTTTATTGACATCTGTCGAAGATGTCAAAATAAAAATTTTACTACACTTAAAAACAAAATGTAAGTCAACACTAACAATAAAAAATGTTTGTTCATTCTTACACATCTGCCACTATAAGTTACCATGGTACTATACACTTTTTAATGCTGTACATATATATATATCTCATGCCCGTATCCAGGACTTCTCCCGTGCTGCACCTCTGCTCTGGAATAACCTCCCTTCTTCAGTCAGACTCTCTCCCACATTGCAAGTCTTCAAGCGTTCACTCAAAACGCACCCGTTCAGGCTAGCCAGTCCCCACTTAACATCCTCACTGCATCCTACATATATCCCTTTTTTTTCCTTCCTTCCCCTCTCCTCCGCTCACACCAGTCCACTTCATTCCCCCTCCTTATGTTCCTCCTCATCCCTCCCACTTAGTGTGTTAGCTCATGTGAGCAGGACCCTCCATCCTAGTATAGTTCCCTCCTCCACCATTCCCCCCCTGACTTCGTACCCTCTTGTCCCCTTCTGCTACCTTTTTACAGCATCTCCACCTCTCACTACACTCTGTCCCCTCCTCCCTGATCTACCAAGCTTGACACCTCGCCTTGCATTCTGTGCTTGCTTCACTTTATTGAATTTTTGTGATATTTTTTTTATATTTAGATTGTATTTTATTATGTACTATGCTGTCCATCCCTGCCCTGTATGTCTGTACTGTATTTTGATTTATTTTGTATGGCGCTGCGGACACCTTATGGCGCCTTATAAATAAACGATAATAATAATACACACAACAGTATGTATATCGCTATCTATCTAGCTACAAAGGAGACAATACCGTAACTTTTTGGTGCACAAAGTATCAAATGTATCAAAAACTTTTATTACTGCATTGTACAGCAGAGATTTTTAAAAGCAGCTACATTCCACAACAAACAAAAAGCATATCCAAATGTCACAGCTTAATTTTATTCCAAACACCAAACAGCTATCAACTAATGAGACCATGCTGTTTTATAAACAATTATTAAAGTTTGGTTTATATTTGCTATGTCTTAATAAACACAAACTGCTAGTTAGTTATAAAATAAAGCCACAGAAGGTGCAATCAATGGAAGCATCACTCTAAAATATACATGTTAGAGTTGTTAGTCAATATAGCAATAATAAAAGTTTTTGATACATTTGATACTTTGTGCACCAAAAAGTTACGGTACTGTCTCCTTTGTTTGTGTTTATATTTCTATGGTCGTACATGGTAGCTCCCCCACTGGTATAATATAACAAATGTGAACTATGTGGAGATTTTAAGTAACATGCAAAGGTGAATGAAGTGATGAAATTCACTCCCTATTAATATCCTCACCACCCTCAACCTGCCCTGTGGACCCTATTCCCTCACACCTTCTCAAACACCTCTTTCTCACTGCCTGCTCCCATCTAGCCCACCTATTCAACCTCTCTCTATCATCTGGTATCTTTCTTTCCTCTTTTAAGCATGCCCTTGTCTCTCCCATTAATCCTCAATTAATCTGGACCCTACGTCCCCCTCCAGCTATATCCCTTCTCTCCTTTGCCTCAAAACTCCTTGAGCACTTAGTCTACCAACGTCTCATCAGCTTCCTTACTGACAACTCTCTCCTGGACCCACTCCAATCTGGTTTCTGGCCCCTCCATTTCACTGAGACTGCCCTTGCCAAAGTGACCAATGATCTGTTATCTGCCAAATTCAAGGGCCACTACTCCATCCTCATCCTTCTTGATCTTTCAGCTGCTCTCTGACCGCACCTTCAATGTTTCCACCCCTAACTCATCTTCCCATCTCTCTCCACTCCCTGTTGGTGTCCCCCAGGGCTCTGTCCTTGACCCTCTCCTCTTCTCCCTCTACACCTCCTCATTGGATCTTTGCAGACTTCCACGTCCCAAAGGCTAACTTAAATCTCAGTGCGTATCTCTGTGCGGATATTGCATAAATACATATTTAGGAACGTTATTAAGGCTAAATCAGGCCCAATATGACTTATAACAGATATAATAAAGATGGTTAATTGATGGATTTAAGGAAACATGCACTGCTTTATACAAAGGTTATATTGTTGCTGCATTACTTCTTTCATTGTGATTATAGTCTTTGCATATTATTGTTAGCTATGTGTGATATACATAAAAAAAAATCTTTATAAAATTTATGTGAAAACCGTGTATTTTCCTATGATTAACAAATTGTTAGAACTGTTACTTGTGCATAAAATATTGTCTGTGTGTGTCTCAGGATTGGTGTGTCATGTCACGGATTTGGACTGACACAGATTTGTATTTATTCAGAATTGGGGCCAGATTTACTAAGATGCAGGATTTGAAAAGTGGAGATGTTGCCCATAGGATTGGAGTCATGTCACGGATTTGGACTCATAGAGGATTGGCATGTCATGTCATGGATTTGGACTGACACATTAAAGTTAAAGAGCAAAATAAATGCAAATGATATAGCTAGAGAAATATGCTATGTTATACTAAGTTACTATTCACATGATACTGAGTTTGGTGGTAAAAAAATATATACTCATACAAACTATTATACACACATCACCTCCTATATAAACGTACAGTATAGTAGCACCAACGATAAAATACTACAATCCTACCTATGATTGGGCCGTATTCTAAGATCAGTTTTTGAGCGGAGTGCCGTCCATTAGGCATGTACTTGTGAATCGCACTTGGGGATATACGTGCGGAGGGACGTGGTTGAAATCCATACGGACAGAGTGACATGAAAGTGGGTGGGGGGAGGCATTTAATTGACCATTTGAGGGCGCGGTTAGCTACATACGCACATACGTAAGAATTATAC
The DNA here is from genome assembly GCA_011038615.1 of Limnodynastes dumerilii. NCBI lineage: Eukaryota > Metazoa > Chordata > Amphibia > Anura > Limnodynastidae > Limnodynastes > Limnodynastes dumerilii. Next base: position 209,845 of record WWET01002832.1, on the reverse strand, counting down.
GCACATAAATGCACACATAGAGATAAGGGTGCCCTATGGTGGCAGAAGTCAACGATAATTCGTCTGTGTGAGGGGAGTGTCATGGGTGTTGGCTTACAACATACGTGTGTATAATTTCGTACCTTTAACTAACGGATCTGCGAATACGGCCAATGGGGTAGATCCTGAACAACGTTTGCAGTACGTTTGTTCGCGTAGCGAATTTTCGGTATATATTACCAGTACTAGCAACTTTATTATAGTAATAATGAGCCACTCCTGTAAGTATTAAATAAAGTGTGTATAGTACAAAATATAATAGTAGGTAATGTGGATTCCCAAATCACTATGCAAACTAGTGTTGTATTAGAAGAGCTAAGTCCACAGTCTAATAGATGCTGAAGTACACCCTCTGCACTAAGGCACTGAAATTTGGCATCTATTATTTAGATAGGAATCCTATCCTATCGTGTGAAAACAAAAAGTGTCTCTCATATTAAAACAGCAAGGAGAAAGTACCGCAAGAGCGTTAACTCACTCTTACTAATGCCAGCTAAACATAAAAGTGGGGCGCAAAAGCACAAAGAATTGAAATAAGTATTAGAAAAAAGTTCCAAACTACCTAAAATAAGCTTTTTTTTTTCCAACCTGTTGAGACCTATGATTGTGACAGCAACCCAAAGAGTAGCAATGTTGAAAGTACAGACGTGCTGCAAGAGAGTTCAGCGAGTACAAGTTCTAAAACAAAGAAAAAGTGTGAAAACCCTGTTTATAGTGCAGAACTAGATGTTAGTGATGCATTATTACATGTAGATGAATCTGACCAAAGTGATTCAGTAGACGGAAATCCAGAGGAAACTGTTTCGGGCAACGTTATTTAGTATCCCACAGATCGATGTAATTTCCCCTTAAACATCACAGACAGTAAAACTAAAGGATACATTGTTTCCCAGGGATCATGCAAGTCAGAAGGACCTTATCCCAGAGATGAAAAGCAAGGAGGAAGGTGTTTTTCCAAAACATATTACACCATGATAACAAAGGCTGGAGTAGTCATACCCCGAGCCTGGCTTTGCTATTCTCCTAAACATGACAGTGCATACTGTGAGCCATGTTGTTTCTCTCATGACCATAGTTCACGCACATACAATGCAGCTTGGGTGGCTGGTGTGAGAAATTGGCGTCATTTTACTAATAGGATATATAGTCATGAAAAATCTTAAATGCTGGCATAGTATTTCAGCATTGGCGAATGCATAATACCGTTGATGAAGAAAATGAGAGAGAAATCCTATAAAGCAAAGAACTTCTGGAGGCAAGTATTGGATCGTTTTATTAATGTTACGTTAACATTGTCGATGTGTAACCTCCCTTTCAGAGGGCACAAGGAAGTTTTAGGGGATGTCAGCAGTGATAATTTTCTATCAATTAATTATCTTCTATCAAACTATGACCCTGTTTTGAAGCAGTTACTTAGTATGCCAAAAGGTTCAGTTTGTTATTTAAGTCATAAAATCCAAAACGAAATCAATGAATTGTTGTCTAAAAGGACAGAAAATGATATAGTTGAAGAAATTAAAGCTGCACCATTTTTCTCTATAATTATGGATACAACTCAGGATATTTAAAAAACTGACCAACTAAGCCAATTGTTTCGCTATGTAACATTAGAAACCAATCAGATGAACTTGGTAACTAAAGTGAAAATCAAGGAATTCTTTTTAGGATTTTAGGCAATAACAGATCAAACAGCTGCTGGTCTTGAAAAAGAAATTGTCAACTGTATTGAAAAAAAAAAGGCTTGGAACTTGTAAAATATCGAGTTCAAGGGTATGATGGGGCAGCAAATATGAGTGGGATTCATTCTGGAGTTCAAGCTAGGATATCTGTAAAGGAACCTAATGCAGAATATGTACACAGTGCTGCCCACAAGTTGAATCTTGCACTCAATTACTGTGTTCAGGGAATACGTGAGATAAAATCTAATGAAGCTGTTAGGGTCTTTTGTGTTACTAGTTGTTCTTCAAAAAAAGATTGTAGAAACAATCAATTCTGTTTCCAAATGCCTACAGGCCAAGGAAACACATTAGAAAATGCTGCAAAATTAATTTGTAATGCAACAGTCACTGAGGCTGCTCAGAAATAATTTTGAGGAAGCTAAAAATATTGCTATCAACATGTCCGAAAAGTGGGGTGTGGAGGTCAAGTTTACCTAAAAAAGGAGAAAGTTTGTAAAAAAAAAAACAAAAAAAAAACAAAACAAAAAAACAGTTTCATGAATTATGTGAGGATGAAAGACTAAATGATGCAGAGAGATCCTTTAAAATCAACATTTTCTGCGGTTGTTTGGATATAATTGTGTCCCAACTGTCCAACCGATTTAAAAGTCTAAATGCCACTGTCCAAAAGTTCAAATCAATTCTGACAAATACACTTGTGACAGCAACAGATGACGAGCTCTATAAAGATGCTGAAAATTTAGCAAAACATTACAGCAAGGACTTTTCTAGTTCTTTCCCGGGACAATTACTTGTATTTAGAGCATGTTTAAAAGCAGAAATATCTAAATCACCTACAGTAGAAGATTTGGCAAAGCTGCTTATTATTGACAATACTATTTTAGCCTCAAGTTTTCCAGAAGTATGTACAGCAATAATATTATTTCTGTACATCCCAGTAACCGTAGCAACTGCTGAACGTTCCTTCTCCAAACTTAAGCTTATAAAAAACTACCTACCCAGCACAATGGGGCAGGAAAGACTTTACGGATTAGCAATATTGTCCATTGAAAATGAAAGGGGAAACAACGTTACCCGTTGGATAAGATCATTGACGAATTTGCTGAGCGTAAAGCTAGGAGGATGAATTTCATGACATAATATTAAGTAGAAAGAATTCAAAAGTATTGAATTCTGGATGAACACATCTTGAAAATGTCTGTTGTGTCTTTGTTCTGGGGCTGATTTTGTTTTGTGACTTTCTTCCTGTTCTCTGATGAACAATGACCTTTGGCAACTGAAGAATACCAAGGATCCTTTTATTCTTACTTCTTGTTTCCCAGTTCTACTAGACTTTGGATTTGCATCTCTGCATCCTTCTTTACAAATATATATAGGAGATATTGGCTTAAGACTTTATTGAAATAAAAAAAAAAAAAATATTTGTTATGAAGAACATTATATGTTACAAGCAAGAAAACTATTTCCGGCGCATTCACCTCTAATTCAATCCTACTCAGGTGGATTATAGATCAGAAATTAAATAAACTAATCTAAGGATCAATTTGATATAGTCGCTAACAGAATGTTTTTTTGTATTCAGTTTTATTAATACAAAACATTTATGGGCCCATAATACATAAAACATGCATAAAAGTAAAAAGACTCTGGAAAGATTTCAGAGACAGAATACAATATTGCCAACTAAGATTAAAGTATTAAATAGTCTACTTGAGAACAACCAGACCTCCAAATAATCCAACTATAGGGATAATGAGAAATTCCAATTCCTACTAAACAGAATGTGAATGTTGATCGTTCAACAATTAGACTGGCACTACAAAAAGGACAGGCTGAACAACCTGTGGCTAAACACTTATTGGAGGCCAAACATTCATTGACCACTTTACAATATAGAATGATTGATCACGTGCCACTCTCATTGAGAGGTGGAAATTGTGATTAAAAAAAACTCTTACACCTGGAATCAAAATGGATTTTTAGTTTAGACAGTTTTTTGATTGCAAAAGTAACTTTATTGTATATAAAGACACAAAAAACATGCATACAAACGAGTGTACTGTGTCGCAGCACAGCCAAAACCCAATACACCGTAATACATCATCAAACATACTTTTTAGTGCAATGAAAGACATACAATATAAGATTTGACATCCTACACTATTCATCAAATACTACACTAACCATGCATCACTTAATCAAACAAAACATTTCAAAAAGCAGTGGATGTGAGGGGGGAAGTAGGTGAAGGACGTAGGGGGTTGGATTCACAGGCCCGAAGCTTTATTGAAAGACAGACATATACAAGGGAGGGTGAATAAATTAAGGCAAGACATTTCAATAAAACAACAGAACAATGTGAAAGGGGAGTGGGTTGGAGGGGGTAAGGGAGGGGAAGTCACAAGCCCAAAGCTTTATTGAATAACTGACACATGGGGGAGAAGGGGACAAAATTAATCATCACCTTTCTCAGGACTGTCTCTGATGTTATAGTCTCTGAGCAGGATGTGGATCAGTCCTGGATAGATGTCTTCTCCCTTCTTAAGATGAGACGGTTCCTGACAAACCAAAACAGTCCTTAAAACAGTTCATAAGGTGCCAGGCTTCCTGGATAGCCCCAATAGTATGTGTCCCAAGAAAGACTCCATTAAAAACTGAATAGTAGTTCAGGCAAGACCTGGGCACAATTTTCTTAAGTTCATGTTCCAAGGCAACAAACAGTGCCAGTGCGAATGGACAATCCCAAAAGATATGCGGAGATGTTTCCCTGCTGACAATGCAGAGGGGGCAGTGAACATATCTGCACAGGTTCCGGGAGTGCATGAATGTCCTGAGCGGCAAGCCCCCCTGGATGGCCTTCCATGCCAAGTCTTTGTGCTTGTCTCTTAGAGGCAACATTCTCCCAGACATGCTTGGCTGTAGCTAAAAGGAGCCCTGGAACAGACTCCATGATGACTTTGGCTCTGATGAGCTTGTGGATATCTTTTGGCTTCCACAAGTCTGGTTTCACTCCCTCCAGATGGTGATCCTTCACAAATTGTCCCACATCAAGGTAAAACCAGGGTGTAGTCCAGTTGTAAGGGAAGGAGCTGTCCCACTTGTCCCACCCCAGGCCCCTTCAAATGGGCAGGAGAAAGAAGCGAGACATGGAGTTCCAGGCAGAGCAAACATTCTTTTCCTTTAGAGTTCTGTGGATGCAGTTGCAGACGAAGATGGCTCGCAGCATGGTGGGGATATCTGGTATCCCTTTCCTGCCTTTAAGGGGCTCCTTGTACACCACTGACTGCTTCATTCTGTCCATTTTAGAGCCCCAGATGAAGTGGAAAACCGTTCTTGCGATGTTCTTGCAGACCGCAGCAAGAGGTGGCCAGGCTTGGGCCGTGTACTGCAGAATGGGAAGGATCTCGTTGTCGCACTGTCACCAATCTTTCTTCTCAACACTTCAGGGCTGCATAATCTCCAACAAACCAGACTCCCAAGATCTTGATAAAGTCTGACTTGATTGTGAAGTGGAATGCAGCGGGAGATGACAGATGCCACTGCCCAAAGAGCATTGCTTCTGACTTACCGCAGTTGACTTTTGCCCCTGAAGCTCAGCCAAAGTTTTCGCAGGTCTGGACAAGTGTCTTCACTGAGCACTGGACAGCGCAGAAGACTGTGACATCATCCATGTAGAGTGAACACTTGGATTCTTTTCGGTCAGGACCCGGTGTGGTGATCCCTCTGATCTCTGGATTCTGTCTGATGCACATCTCAAATAGCAACCGCGTTTTACCCTTACACCATACCAGATTCTGTCCTGGATACTGAATCTATCAAATAAGAAAACAACAAAAAGGGGGTGCCTCATAGCGTGTTATCCTTTATTAAAACAATGTACAGTCACCACAGGCAGACTCGTACTATAAAATAACTTGGTTGTAAAGTCAAGTCCCAGGTGCCAACAGCAAGTAAAGGATCAGTTTAACTTTACCAGCAACTATTGCCAGTTCTTGTTTTTAAGTCTAAAAATTTTTGGGACTCACTAATAGCACACCTGAGGATACTGAATCTATCAAATAAGAAAACAACAAAAAGGGGGTGCCTCATAGCGTGTTATCCTTTATTAAAACAATGTACAGTCACCACAGGCAGACTCGTACTATAAAATAACTTGGTTGAAAGCACATAAACTCAAGTCCCAGGTGCCAACAGCAAGTAATGGACCATGGATCAGTTTAACTTTACCAGCAACTATTGCCAGTTCTTGTTTTTTTAGTCTAAAAATTTTTGGGTCTCACTAATAGCATGCCTGAAAAATGAAAACATAAAAAAAGATATAACAAAATAATAAAAAAATAAAATAAAAATTATTATAGCTCCAATACGAATAATACCAGTGCAGTCCTTTCCTTCCCTTTGTTAAAGTATATACAGTGTTGTGTGAATTAACACACATTCTTGGACTTTGCACAGTTCTATTGATTGTAAAAAAGAAGGGGACTCCATATTTCTTTGAGATAAGATTACTAGATGAGAGACAACAAATGTTAAGACGAGGATGTGATGATATTTTTTCTGATGGAGGTCCAAGGGCGTTAGGAGTAGCGTCCAATGATTGGTCATATGACCTATCAGAATTACGGAAATTGTTAGAGACACAAACAAGGACCTTTTGGAATCTATCAGTAAACAAGGGCTATATTAAAAATGGAATTACCCCTAGGGGATTACGACCAAGGGTTTTTCCCAACTTTGAATTGTCACATGATAATCTATATGGGGAATGGGAAAATGCATTGACCAAGTGTTCTTTAGAACTTTTAAATATCTTGGCTAAGCATGATGAGACCATTCTCGCAAATTTGGAACCACAAATTAAGAAAAGTACTGAGGAATTGGAAAGATTTGATGATGATGAGTCTTTTCAAGAACCATTTGCAAAATATAAAAAAGAAATTGAGGAATTATACCTAAATTAAAAGAACGTAAATATTCCAAATTTAGCAGAGACAAGCAAGATTTCGCAGAAAAACGGGTTTATTCATGGCGACTGTCTACACGGAGATTTAAACCTAGACGTAATAATCAGACCTCCTCACAATCAGATCTAGAATCCTATGAGGAGGATACATGCCCCTCAGGATCAGACATAGAATCATCCCATCCCCCAGCAGTAAGACCTAAACAACTTTCTTTTTTAGGCCAGGGCTTTCAACACCTAAACCCAAAAACAAATACAAGATCAGGCGGGGGAGGGGTCAAAAGAGGAAGAGGGAGGGGAAAAAGCAACAAATAGATACTCCAATGTTGTGTAAATCATTCATTAAAAGTTATAAATCTATCCACCCGATCCCTAAATCAAGATCATCTCTCGGTATTATCCAAAGGCTTATCCTTCTCTCCGGTCGCCAGAGTGAATCGATTTAAATGGGAGAAAGATCTCCATTTATATTTGAGAAAACTTGCTCTTCATAAAATGTATTCCAAGTGACATAAGACACATGTTGAATTTGTATCTAATGATGTATCTTTTAATTCAGAAGATTTGCAAGCATTACAGATTTTGGAAAGCCTGGATGTTCCCGAAGACACAGGGAAGGATGAGGTGGGCAAACCAGGTAGGAAATCGGTTTTCTTTCCTGACCTTGCCAAATTTCCGGCCCTTGTGGTCTATAGAGATCTAGTCTACAAAGAATTAGACAGATTATATAATTTTTCCTTACATGGTAAATTGATATCTAATTTATCAAAGGGTGAACTTCAAGCCATTAAGGATATGCAAAGCTGGGATGATGTTATATTCAAGCCCTCCGATAAGGGGGGCAATATCGTCATCTGGCTGAAAAACACTTTATGAGGCAGAGGCAAAACGCCAACTTAATGATGCCCACTGTTACCAACGTTTAATTTTTAATCCAACGAGCAATTTCATTACACGATATGAAAGGATTATCCAGGAGGCATATTTGAATAAAGTCAATTCCCATAGTGATTATGAGTACCTTAAAGTGGACAAACCTAAAGTAGCGACCATGTATCTTATACCTAAGATACACAAGAACAAATGCAGACCTCCTGGTTGCCCCATAATTGCGGGCAATGACTCTTTAACAGAAAAAGCAAGCCGCTTTTTGGATTATCATTTAAGATCACATGTACTCACTCTTCCATCGTACATTCGAGATACGATGGATTTTTTGCTAAGATTGGAGGATGTACACGTCTCCACGTCCACGTTACTTGTAACGTGTGATGTGGAGTCGTTGTACACAAGTATAAATCACCAAAAAGGTATAAATGCAGTTCGATCCTTTCTGGAGACAAGTATCTCTAATGAATTCAGTAAGTTTCTAATTTCCCTTCTTCAATCTGTACTCACAAAAAACTTTTTCTTCTTTGATGAGGTTTTCTACCTGCAGACTCGGGGCACTGCCATGGGGATGGCTTGCACTCCCACCTATGCCAACTTATATCTCGGCTGGTGGGAGCGCGAGATCGTCTTTGCCAAGGCCCTTGGGAAATTCACCAAGTGGATACCCATGTGGCTTCGGTATATAGACGATGTCTTCTTCCTGTGGCAGGGTAGCCCCGGGCTGCTAGTAGAATTCATAGAGACCCTCAATAAAATGACTATAACTTGAGATTAACCCTAGAGTGGAGCAGAACATCGTCAATTTTTTGGATACCACGGTATCCTTGGACAAGACAGGATATATTCAGACCGAACTTTATCGTAAAAAAACAGCTACGAATAGCATCTTACATTCCTCTAGTTCTCATCCCAGGGCTACTATTAGAGGTATCCCCAAGGGAGAATATATTAGGACTAGGCAAAACTGCTCCACTCTAGAAAGTTTTAAAGTACAAGCAAACAATTTAAGAATATGTCTACTACAGAGGGGATATTCAAAGAAATCCCTGTCAAAAGCATATAATGCTGCACTAAAGATGGACAGGGCACAACTAATACATCCTAAATTGAAGAAAGTAAATCAAAATAAAAATGTCAGATTTATTGGGGACTTTTGTAAGGAATCATCCCAAATTACTGAGATTCTCAATAAATTTTCCCACATTTTGCAGGCAGATGTGGATTTTGCGGAGGTCACGCAAGGGAGGATTCCCATGGGATGGCACAAATTGCAAAACTTACGCGATCGGTTGGTTACCAGCCATTACCGATCATCAAAGTTTCCAATCAGCAAATCAATGTTCTCTGGCACTTACCCATGTGGTAACTGCAGGGCTTGTCCATATGTGATAAGGAAGCAGG
>WWET01002832.1:162452-173183 GCA_011038615.1 Limnodynastes dumerilii | reverse complement strand
TATATATACATATGAAACAGACACAGTTTCATTAGGGAACTAGAGGGCAGATGAGGCTGCTAAGATGCTAAGAGAGCCACAGCTTCTTCATCATCATCTGAGAATATGGAAATTAATAATATCATGGTATTTGAGACTCTCTTCACAAAAAGACTAATCGATTTGCAAGATTTGTGCTCCTCACAGGAAAAGGCTGTCTGGAAGGCAAAAGAATTTGTGCACAAAAGCCCAATGGGCTTTGGAAAGATGGAACGGGAAAACCAGTGGCTCCCAGAGCATGTCTTCCAGCTCTAGCTGAAAACAACACATGGTTTGATTCACTTAGGAAAGGAAGGTATGTGCAGGTTGGTATGATCCTATTGGAGCACACCAGGATTCTCTGCCACCAAATGAGATGCTGTTTGGGCGCCAACCTCATTTGATGGTAGAACCCCAGGATGTGATTGAACCTGGTGAATTTGTGATGATAAGACACTTTTTACATTCAAGTTGTCTTGTTGACAGGTGGGAAGCACCGTATCAGGTATTGCTGACCAGCATCACTTCCATAAAGGTCGCTGAGAGGAATATGTGGATACATTCGTCTCACTGTAAGAGAGCTGGAGGAGGTTCAGGGCGCAGAGGAAATCGAGACAATAACCCTTACACTTGAGTGTTTGTTCTGGGAGGAGATGTAACAACTGCCTGAGCTAAAGAGGGAGATAGATCATCACATTAACATGGAGTCCGCTGTCTCTTGTATTTATCTCATTCTATTTTTTAGCTTGGTGTTTACATGTCACGGTGAATGGTTGGAGGAGAACGGGTCTGGTAATGAGGTGAAGGATGAGTATCGGATTGGTAATGGTACAAGACATGTGATTTGGTCAGATAGTTCTCTTTCAGGAATTAAAAAGAGGTCTGTCCACCTTGGAGTACAGAGGCAGTGTGAAGGGCTGTCGTCTGAAGAATACTGCATATGTAAGACTTGTGATTGACCTATTGTGATTGTAATGACCTATTATAGAAGAGGGTTGCATCCAAAGATGTCAGTCCAGAAATGACCTTAAATTTGATGAAAGTCCCTTAGACCATTATCATTACCTGGTAGGCAAGGTCTTAAACCAGAATGATTGTTGGGTATGCTACCATGGGCCTGATTCAGAGGCTGAAAATAAGAACTTAAAGTTACACCTGGGCAAAACCATGTTGATTTCAGGGGGAGATTTACCCAATAATGATTCTTTACAGGTGGTGAATTTGTCAGATAGACAACTTACCAACCATCACCTGTCGGTTCTCTCTAAGGGATTATCCTTCTCCCCCTCCACTAAGATGAACCCTTTTGAGTGGGAGAAAGACCTGAATCTTTTTATTCGGAAATTAGCATTGTATAAGATGTATAATTCTAAGGACCATGAAGGAGATATGGATGTTATTCCATCTCCAATTAATTTGTCTAATAATGATGTTCCTTTTGATAAGAATGATCTAGAAGCACTTGGTATCTTGGAAAATGTGTCTACTGATAATGTTGTTCCATTTAAGCCCTTAGTGGCTAAATCAACTTTCTTTCCTGACATTAATAGGTTTCCAGTTTTACAGGTTTTCAAGTCTCTGGTTTCCAGGGACCTTGATAAACTCTATCAAAAATCGAAAAAGGATCAAATGTCCATACAATCTCACCAACATAGAAACATAGAGGAATTCCAAGCCTTGAAGGAGATGGAGATGTGGGAAGATGTAATCTTCAAACCATCTGATAAAGGTGGGAATATTGTGATTTGGAGGAGAAGTGATCATATTTTGGAAGCTAAGAGACAACTTAGTGAGGATTCTTGTTACAAAAGGCTCCTCTTTAATCCAATTGCGGACTATGTTGCACAATATAATACCTTAATTGTAGGAGCTAAGCTAGATGGTCTGATTTCAGAATCAGACTTTAAATTCTTGTCTGTCAAAAATCCAAAAGTGGCAACGTTATACCTCTTGCCGAAATTGCACAAAAATATGACTAGGCCGCCTGGCAGGCCAATAATTTCTGGCAAAGAATCTCTAACAGAAAAGGCAAGCCAATTTTTGGACAATTATCTTAGGTCCTTCGTTTTAACATTACCATCCTATTTAAGGGACACGATGGACCTGCTGTCCAAACTTAATGACCGGAGAGTAGGGCCTGACACGATATTGGTGACTTGCGACGTGGAATCGCTTTATACCAGCATCGGTCACGATGCTGGTATAGCTGCAGTGAAATATTTTCTAGATATGCAGGCTACTAGTGATCTCCACCCTTTCCTTCTGAAATTACTCCTTTTTGTTTTGACAAAAAACTTTTTTATGTTTGACAACGCGTTTTACCTTCAGGTTCGGGGGACCGCCATGGAGACTGCTTGCGCTCCCACCTATGCCAATTTATATCTCGGCTGGTGGGAGCGCAAGGTGGTCTTTACCAAAGCCCACGAGGACTATACATCACATGTCCTCGTGTGGCTTCGGTATATAGACGACATTTTTGTCCTGTGGCAAGGGGACCCCGACCTGTTGGTATTGTTTTTTGAAGTCCTGAACACAAATTCTTTGAATCTACGTCTGACAGTACAAATGGATTCTTACCAAATAGATTTTTTGGATGTTACAATTAAAATAGATCGCAAAGGTATGGTCAGCACAGATCTGTTCAGAAAAATAACAGCCACTAACAGTATCTTACATTCATCTAGTGCCCACCCCCCCTCAACTCTAAATGCCATCCCTAAAGGTGAATTTATAAGGGTCAAACGCAATTGTTCATCTAGAGAGGACTTCATTAATCGCGCTGATGAATTATCACTACGACTTACCAATCATGGATATGATAATAAGCTTCTGTCCAGATCGTACCGGGCTGTTAAACAGATGAACCGAACAATTGATTTACCCCAAGAAATGACAGAAATCTGAGAATTCTCCTATTCGTTTTGTAGGGAGTTATTGTAGAGAAGCCTCTAATATAACGGGCATTTTGAATAGACATCTGCATGTGTTACAGTCCGATAACGATCTGGCGGGAGTTTTAAAGCAAAAAGTGAGTATGAGTTGGCGAAGGGCTGGTAATCTCAGGGACAAATTGGTTCGTAGCTTTTTGCAATCTCCTTCCCATATGAAACCATCCCTCAAGGGGTCTTTTCCTTGTGGTAATTGCAAGGCCTGTTATCATATGGAGAGGACTGTGGTAATTGTGGATAAATTTGGACAATCATATAATTTGAGAACTTTTATGAATTGTAATACTACTAACGTGGTGTATTGTCTGACATGCCCATGTGCGAGGACTATACATCACATGTCCTCGTGTGGCTTCGGTATATAGACGACATTTTTGTCCTGTGGCAAGGGGACCCCGACCTGTTGGTATTGTTTTTTGAAGTCCTGAACACAAATTCTTTGAATCTACGTCTGACAGTACAAATGGATTCTTACCAAATAGATTTTTTGGATGTTACAATTAAAATAGATCGCAAAGGTATGGTCAGCACAGATCTGTTCAGAAAAATAACAGCCACTAACAGTATCTTACATTCATCTAGTGCCCACCCCCCCTCAACTCTAAATGCCATCCCTAAAGGTGAATTTATAAGGGTCAAACGCAATTGTTCATCTAGAGAGGACTTCATTAAACGCGCTGATGAATTATCACTACGACTTACCAATCGTGGATATGATAATAAGCTTCTGTCCAGATCGTATCGGGCTGTTAAACACATGAATCGAGAACAATTAATTTACCCCAAGAAACGACAGAAATCTGAGAATTCTCCTATTCGTTTTGTAGGGAGTTATTGTAGAGAAGCCTCTAATATAACGGGCATTTTGAATAGACATCTGCATGTGTTACAGTCCGATAACGATCTGGCGGGAGTTTTAAAGCAAAAAGTGAGTATGAGGTGGCGAAGGGCTGGTAATCTCAGGGACAAATTGGTTCGTAGCTTTTTGCAATCTCCTTCCCATATGAAACCATCCCACAAGGGGTCTTTTCCTTGTGGTAATTGCAAGGCCTGTTATTATATGGAGAAGACTGTGGTAATTGTGGATACATTTGGACAATCATATAATTTGAGAACTTTTATGAATTGTAATACTACTAACGTGGTGTATTGTTTGACATGCCCATGTGGCAAACGATATATCGGCAAGACTTTTAGAAAATTTCAGATCCGACTATTGGAACATATTGGTTCCATCCGGAATAGCTTTGCAGATACACAAAAACTCAAGAACCTTACACCTGTCGCCCGTCACTTTTTCCACAAACATAAGTCTGATCCATCAGGCCTTAAAGCCTTTATTGTGGAAAAAATATTTACAAACTTACGAGGTGGAGACACTAATAAGACTCTCCTACAGAAAGAATTAAAATGGATCTATATGTTGGACACTATATCCCCTACAGGGATGAATGAAAATGTGATTTATAACCCTTTTTTGGGTTAGTAATGATTCATTCATCAGCATTTATTTCTCCTATCAAAATATTATATTGTCTATAATGACATGTACCTTTAAATATCATGCAATCGCAGGACTTGTGTTTAATATATGTATTCTGTCATTTTTCGGTGCAATGTTAGATCTTTGCCCTGATCATTTAATTTGGGGACCAGTATAGCTATTTCATCTGCAATGCAGTTATTGATATATTTTGATATATTCAGATTCAAACTCTGTTCACAAATTATGACCATTTTGGTCTGTTATATTGTGTGGATTAGTTATTGATATTTATGGCAGGATTTATCCTTGTATTGTCGGTACAAATTCTTTTTGACACAATTATGGGATTATATCCCTGAAATTCTATTTAAAACGCATGTTTGCTCTGGTCTGCTATCGGGCATAAATCAAGCACCTGTGAGAGACATTTGTGTTTTCTTTGTTTCTCTATAATATTCTTAAGAAATTCCTGTGGTTTATTCATGCAGTGATAATTTGCAACTCTTGACTCATAATAATGTAATAATATAACTTTGATGCATGTACCTAAATATTTGTTTTTTTCATCTATTTTAGTAGTGGCTCTTGCGGCTTCAATCAAGAGCATTATAAATCAGGTTTGGAGAATGGAGTATGTTTGGCTGATTGCCCTTTAAAAACCCTCCTCCGATATACACCTGCACACGCCATCCCCTGGAATAAGTTATACAACGAAACGCTCGTTGGGAGCAAGTATCGGCTGTCCCTGTGCACAGGACATGCCGTCTGACATCGGCAGCAGAGAACTTTTGAATGCTGTATGAGACTTATGGGGTTGGAAGCAGCGCAGGGTGAGTTACCTTCCCGGGAACGGGAGAAGTGAAACCGTGAGGTTTCTAGGGGCTGTGGGTTAGGGACAGCTTGGTGTTTGAAATAGTTAGAAGTCTCTACTTACCTTCTCCCCTTTTTTAGCCCCTTCGTGTTGTGCGCAGCTATGACAAGGATATGTGAATGCTTTTGCACATGTAATTGATACAATGTACCTTGTAACGCTATAGTAATGTGTGTCTTTTCTAGGTCCGAATTACAGATCTTTAAAAGGGATTTTCATTCAGTAAGGCTGTAACAGCTATGTTCTAATGTGAAGATTCACCTTACTATGTATTCTAACCTCTAAATTACTATTATCTGCATACAAGCCGATGTTTATTATTTTAAATAATTTGTCTGTATATGTAGTGTGTTTTTTCTAAACTTTTTTAGGAAGTGTTAATAAAAATTCAAAACTTTTTAATCAATTTATACTTTTTGATGTGCATTTTTCAGGGCCACTACCATTAAAATTATTATTGGTGTGCACCTAAGACGGGTATTTCTTTTGGGCACCAATTAGCTGGTTCCCTGTTTATATGGTATACTAACTCTTCACCTATCAGGTAGCACCTGTTATTCAGTATCTAGTGCGGTCTTTATCTTTTATGATTTCAGGGGGAGTCCAGTTAATTTTATTCTATGCATGCAGGGAGAATGCTTTGCTCTTACTTATTGCACACAGATACCTGATCAGCTTCACTTTTAAACTGCTAATTAGACTTGAACTGGGAAACATCACCTTTTAACTACTGTTGCAACGCAACAAATGAAATTTGACTTCCCTGAAATCAACATGGTTTAGCCCAGGTGTGACTTTAAGTTCTTATTTTCAATCTCTGAATCAGGTCCCATGTCCCTCAGGGACAGGATAATGTAGGGCTAGTACCCATACAATTACATGTCCTTGAATTAATGAAGACAAAGGATGGGAGACCCACAGAGGGGAAGTATAATATAACCAAGTCCCCTAGTTTAAAGCTCGCACCAGTATTCGGTGGATAAGTCTTTAATTTGTATAAATTTCACCAACACCAGAAATTTCAGATATTGGGAGGTGGTGTGGTATAATCAGATGATGGGCTATTCACAAAGAGCTGATGAATAAATTGATGCCAAGAGGGTACAACACATTAAAAAGGTAGATGGGTATCAGAGAACTGGATATATAAATAAACCTAGAAAGAAGTTGGTTGGTAAGGTAATACCCAGTCACTGCATTGAAACTATACAAGTAGAAACCTGTTCTGAACAGATGTTATCCTTAGGTGCAGGTAAATTTATCAACACGTTGTGTAATAAAATCCTAGGTTATGTTATTTCTTATATCCTCCCTGATGATATCTATTATGTGTGTGGTCGCAAAGCATACAAGTGGTTGTCCCCAAACTCCAAGGGAGTATGTTTCATTGCCAGAGTTGTTCCAGAGGTACTAACCCTATCACACGAAAGAATAATCGCAATACATGAAAACACCATACCTCCTTATGTACACACACAATACGAACACCGGGAAAAGAGGGAATTGGCCCACAAAGATAGACTACACACAACAAATTTGGCTCAGGAACTCTGAATTTTAAACATATTCAAGCCCTCGCCCGTTTAATAGACAACATCACTGATATGTACGATGACACATTTTGTTATATGGGTATGGAGCTGCAAGCCTATAAGAAAGAGTTAGTCCAGTATAGAATGGTGCTTAATTACCTGAAAACTATGACAGGGGGTTATTGTGCTACCCTAGCCACACAGTTTGGTGTTAAATATTGTACATATATAACTAATAGCACAGAGGACCCCCAGGAGGGATGGATGAAATTCTGCAGTTCACATTACTTTTCTTTGTCCAAAGTAGGGGAAATGTTAATGGGATGGGTATTGTGGTTGAACCCTGCTAACTGGTTCTCAGTGTTTGGTACCTGGGTTAAAGAACTAGCAGAAGCCATTGGAAAGCTCCTTGTCCTTATAATAAGTGTTGTCCTAATTGTAATCATAGGCGTAAAATGTGTTTGTGTTTTGTTGAGGTGCAGAAGGAAGAAAACTGAGACAGTTATGAATGTAGCTGAGTTAGCGGAGGTTAATGATGAAACTTTATTTTATAACGCAGAGGGTTAATTTCTTTAGTAATAGTTAGGGAGACTATTAAAGGGTGGTCTGTTGAAATTAAAATAAAGCCATATACCAATAAAATAAAGATCCTTTTATAACAACAATATTGAATAGCACAGACTATAAATTACTTTAGCTGGCAGCTGCTGCAACAACTTACAAGTAGCACACTACAAATAATGAAACATTGAATGGGACAACAGATCCTATTTTAGCCTCAATTTAGTTTGAGATTTAGGATAATCTTATATTTATCCCAAGCATGTCTATTGTGTTATCCTAAGCCTAGCCACCTCAGATGCCATTTTTGCACACATTTCCTCTGATCCTACCACTATTCCCTTCTCTAGCTGGTTACATCTCTTAATAGATTTGAAAGCTATCTTATCACCTTTCCCCTTTCTTCTCCAAGTTTCTCTTGTCTGAGATGAGATAAAACCTTTAATTGTTGCTAGGGTCTGCAGGCACCTGTGGGGCACTTAAAGAAAATAGAACAAAAGACAAGGGGGTTGATTCAGAGATGCACTTACACCTTTTTATAGGTGGAAGTGTACAGCTTTTTTTTTTCAAAGTAAGGGGTGTTAATAAAAAAAAAATTGCATGCAGGGAAAATACATAACTATTACACATAGAACTAAAATACTGCATAGTTTTAGGTTTATTTTATAAAATAGAGTTGAGCTAAGAAACTTCCACTTCCTAATTTTATTTCTGGCTTTACAATTTAAAGCTGCCTCCCCTTGCAATTCAACATGGTATTGCTCAGGTCTACACTTGCACCTAAAAAAAAGTAAAAAGTGTAACTCTGAATCAGCCCCAAGAATACCAACGCTGATAAGAGCTTCACAGGGCTACTCATCTAACTGTCCAACGAGTTAGGTATAGCTTTTTTATAGAAAATCGTTATCAAAAGTTTGCTGATGTCACTGCAATCCGATCTTCTAACATCTGGTTGGAGGATTCCTTTGGTTATCTTAGGGATCCTATGATCCGGGCCGGCGAAACACAGTAAGCGGGGTAAGCGAGGAAGGGTGGCGCCAAGCCAAAGAGGTGCACCCCTCCACCTGCTATCCCCCGCTGCCATAGATGGAGATTGGCAGGCAGCTCATACAGGAGGTTCCTGCGTGAGCTGCTGCGGCAGTTACATAGAGGGGCTTATGTCTACTGCTCTGTGTAACTGCCTCAGGCGCTCATTCAGGAACTTCCCGGATGAGCTGCCCGCCGGAGGAGAAGGGCGCAAATTTATTTTTTGCAGTGGGGTGCCAGACATGCTAGCACCGGCCCTGCCTTTGATTATTGGTCCTTGATGAGCCTTTTGTTCTCTTGGTGGCTTCTTTAACATATTTATACATGGTCTACCTAATTAAATACAATGGGCTATGCCATGCGGTCTGAACAAAGAAATATAATATAATTTATCTATCTATCTCTATATCTTGCATACATTTTATGCAACCGCATAATAAATCATATCATCATCTTTTTGTGCTTTGGAACACATCTTGCGACTGGACCTTCATTATTTATGTGTATGGTATTGGTATAATTGCATACAGATTTATGCCACGTATTTACGCTAATATTCGCTGTAAAGTGAGAACAGGATTCCACAAGAGCAACAGTATAAGCCCGTGTACCCTGGGTTTTTACCAACACTCACTGTTCATCTATACTCATGTGTTAACCCCTCCAGGAAAGACTATTTATTACAATTGCCATAAGATCTTTGCATGCTAAAGCCACATCAGATTGGCTAACCACCATTTATATCATAGGCTTATCTATAATGGGTGCAGGGTGTTCAATGCACATGGGCCCCTCAGAAAAGGGGGCCGTGTGGCATTTATCCTGCACCCAAGTTTCTGCATATCAGGGTTGTCTACTTTCTATTTCTTTCTTCCGGGATGTCAGAGGAAAGAAATAGATGCCGAAAAAGAGACGGGACATAAATTGTGCCATTAGGCCCCGCCTCTTTTGTGACCCACGAATTGGGACAGTCCTGTCTCAGGAGAAGGGGGGGTCCATGTACAAACCCTGCACAAGGGCCCCCTCACTTCTTAAAACACACCTGATTTATATCACATGGGACTTTCAATCTATCAGACTTTATTACATATGTTCTGTGCTAACCAAGCCTCAGCCTTCTGGAATTGATTTCAAATCCATCTTTGAAGTGCATCAGTTTGGAGCATATACTCAATTTGCTTTGCCATGTGGCATAAAATTGTAAAAAAAAAGGCATAAAGAGACTAATTATTCTTTACAGTAGTGAGAGTATTAGAACAATTTTTAATGTAATATATTTCATTTAAAAGATTATCTACTCATTCAAACAGATAATTCTATTTGTGAGGAGCTCGATTCACACAGATTTACAGAAGCAGCGTTTTTTCGGCCGTCCCTATTTCGAATGTTAAACACCGCAGAATTTTTTTTTTTATGAATGGGTGAGTATGTGATTCGGACGAGACCACCGGAGAGGTGAGTAACTCTCTCTGGGGACTTAGGGTTAGGCTGCGGGGTGGGAACTTGGGTTAAACTGCTGGATTGGGTACTTAGGGTTAGGGAGTGGGGAGACTTAGGGTTAGGGTAAGTGAGTAGGGAAGCCTTACCTTTCGGAGCACCATGCTCGGTACTCCAAGGATCGATTGCTATTCCTCATTTTGATAGGCAGCGAACGGCCCTATCAAAATAGAGCCGTTCGCTATAGGGACCCACACCCCGGCAGCTTAACCCTAAGACAACCCTACTAAACTACATCCCCTCCTCTGCACTAAACTGTCCGGTGTTCATAGCATTGCGAACCGTCTATTGCGCGTCTGGGGCGGGATTTTAGGACGGGGCAAAATTCTAAAATACACACAGCTGACAATTAGCTGTTGGCTGTGAGTGTTCGCAGTGGCGCACGGAACCCTGTTACTTCATACAGAGATTTTTTACTGCTCACCTGTAAATTTTTACAGATAAATATTTTTATACCGCAATCTGTATATTAAAAAAAATATCAATTCTAATTATTATTGTTATTCTCACATCATGTCCTAAATACTTACTGGCACAAATTATTTTTAATATATATCTATTAAAAGTTATATTTTAAGCTCAAGTGTGCATAGAATATATGGCACTTTTTTGAGGCTCTTCTCTGAACCTCATTTTTTGTACATATGTATTAAATCGGTTGCAGTCCCCTGTTAGAAAGTTTCATTTCCGAAATAGGGACATCCGAAAGTTCTTTTTCAGATGTTCTTATTTCGAATACCCCCCAGTTTAAATTTTTTTTTATCAGAATGGGTAAGCCAGGGTGCTGATCAG
>WWET01002832.1:117283-128773 GCA_011038615.1 Limnodynastes dumerilii | reverse complement strand
GTTATTTTACCTGGAACACAGGGGCAGCTGCTCTAGATGGGGGTTTCCAAAGAGCAAAATAAAATATATCTGTAATAAAAATAACTAAAAAACACCCCCTGCATTCTCTAAATCATCTCCCCCTCCCCAATCATCATCTCTTTATTATCCTTATCATCTCCCCTTCCCCGTTCATCATCTCTTCATTCTCCTCATCACCTCCCCCTGTCTTCCCTTTACCATTTTTCTATCCCCTCATTATCAGCCCCCTCCCCATTCATCATCTCCCCATTCTCCTCATCACCTCCCCCTCCCCTTTATCATTTCTCTATCCCCTCATCATTCATTTCATTCTCCCCCTCCCCATTCATTTCACCATTTTTATCACTCCTCCCCCTTCTCTTTATACACTTCATCATTTCCTCCTCCTCTTCATCAGCCCTCCCTCACCATTCTCTTTATTTCATTATCCCCTTCATCATTTTTTCCACCCCTGATCATCTCCCCAATGCTGTCTTGTGCCATCACATTTATTATATTTTGTAAATAGTGCAGAGACTGCAGACAAAACACTTACCTGTTCTGCACCTTTCTTCTGCACCCTCTGCCGCGGCTCTGCTCTTCACGCCTGTGATGTGATAACGTCACACGCATGGAGCTCGGCAATCAGGCCGCAGGAGTCCGGCAGCTGTTAAATCTCTGACAGTCTGCCGGCTCCACACGCACTGATTGCTAATCATTACACCTGAGCCGGCAGACTGCTAGAGATTTAACAGCTGCCGTACTCCTGCGGCGCCACTTAATCAGATCAGTGCAATGCGCCACTTGTTATCAACCAATGCGCCACATTTGGCGCATGTGCCACAGGTTGGCCAACACTGTCATAGAGTATATGTTTTTAGCAACTACTGTATTATGTCATTGGGGCAGATCCAGAACAACGCTTCTGTGCGAAATTACACATGGCGGACACGTAAAATCGCGTTTTTGTAAGCAATGCGCATGCGCACGACAGATAATACGCTACGTAATGTAAATGTAAGCGTATGGGGCATTTACGTATTTGCTGCGTAAATTCGTACGTGTGGGCGTGCCAATTTTACGTGAGCCAAAACTATGTCTAAAATACGCAATGTTGCCCATCCGTACGTGTGCAGACGACAGCGGATACGCAGCCAAAAGTTAAGGTAGGGTTTGGAAAGTGGAACTCGGTCAAAATACGTACATCCAAGGGGTGTGCCAAGGGGAGTGTATAGAAGGTACGCACGCGTAAATACGCTACGCTAGTAAACGGATTGCAAGCAGAGTTCTGGGTCTACCCCATTGAGTATATTTAGTACCAGCTACTTTATGATGTCACAGAGTATATTTATTACCAGTTACTGCAATTACCAGATACTGTATGATGTCATAGGGGCTGATCCAACCCTACGCTGCCCGGCGGTAATACGACTGTAATTAATTACGACTGTAATACGGCGGTAATACGACTTAAAAGCAGATCTGCGCATGTGCCAGGAAGATGCTGCCCGGTGTAGCTACGGCAACACCCGATCGTAGATCAGGCGTTAAGGTAATACGCTGGGGTAAGGGGGAGTGTCGGGGGAGAGCAGTGATGGTACGCTGAGCGTTAGACCGCTCCCTGTACCATCATAGCTCTGGATCAGGCCCATAGAGTATATTTATTAGCAACTTATGTATGATGTTGTAGAGTATATTTATTACTAGCTACTGTGTGATGTCATAGAATATATTTATTACCAGCTACTGTGTGATGTCATAGAATATATTTATTACCAGCTACTGTGTGATGTCATAGAATATATTTATTACCAGCTACTGTGTGATGTCATAAAGTATATTTATTACCAGCTACTCTGTGATGTCGTAGAGTATATTGATTACTGACTACTGTGATGTTGTAGAGTATATTTATTACCAGCTACTGTGTGATGTCATAGAGTATATTTATTACCAGCTTCTGTGTGATGTTGTAGAGTATATTGATTACCAGCTACTGTAGGATGTCACAGAGTATATTCATGACCTGCTAATTTATGCTGTCATAGACTATATTTATTACCAACTAATCTATGATGTCATAGATCATATTTATTACCGTCTACTGTATGATGTCTTAGAGTATATTTATTACCTATTGTATAATGTCATAGAGTATATTTATTTCCAGCAACTGTATGATGTCATAGAGTATGATGTCATAGAGTATGATGTCATAGAATATATTTAGCCTTTTTAATGCAGTCTCTAATGCCTGTGTAATGAGCAATGATTTTAGAGCATTTATTTCTCCAGTCGTAGGATTTTGCTTTAAACGTCACAGTGACCTATCAATCAATTTTATTCAGTGCTTTTATGTATGAGAAACATTACATGTTAATACAATTGCCTCAATTTAGTAAAATAGCCCTTCATATGCTCCATAGTTATGTCCCTGTTCATAATATGAACACTGGGCCTGATCCAGAACAACGCTTGTGAGCGAATTTACGCGTGGCGGAGGCGTAAAATCGTCTTTTTGTAAGTACTGCGCATGCGCACCATAGAAAATGCGCTCCGTAACGTAGCGTAATTGTGAACGTAAGGGCCATTCACGTATGTGTCACATAAATAATTACGTGTGGGCGTGCCAATTTTACATGAGTCCAAAGTACGTCTCAAACACGTTAAGTAGGCGGGGGTTTGTTTTTAAAGTGTACAGTACGGGCGTGCTTAGCTGCGTAAATACGTGTTGCCCATACGTACGTGTGCGGATCACTGCGGTTATGTTGGCAAAAGTTAAGGTAGGGTTTGGAAAGCGTATCTTGACAAAATACGTACATTCAAGGGGTGTGCCTAGGGGAGTGTATAGAATATACGCACACGAAAACACGCTACGCGAGTAAACTTACGGCAAACGTAGTTCTGGATACACCCCACTATACTTCCCCAATTATTTTTATGCTCCATATTGGTGCTAAATCAAAGAGGTCCAGGTAAGTAACTGCAGCAGGTAAATAACTTGCTGGGCTCCTGAAATGGTGACAGTACCATGTACCCTCTAGGTTCCCCAGGATATATTGATGTGTTAAGGTATAGAAAAAATTCAGAATAACTTTTCTGTCTTAAATTGTATTTTATTTTAATTGATCAGCTTCGTCAGGCACGAAGGAGACAAAATGAAATGATGGCCAGGATTCAGGCAGCGATCGTGCAGATTCCTAGACCTCCTCTAAACCGCACCTTAAAGGCCATTGAGGCACAAAAGGTCCTAAAAAAGAAGAGAGAAGCTGAGGTTAGTATAGTGTCTGTGTAACTGTGAATCCGGACCCATGTAATAACAGCAAGATGGTGTGGTTGTAGTCAACATGTAACTCCCCAGCTGTTAAGCACTGTGTGCATTTTAGGCAGCAGAATCTTATGTTTGTGATTACCTATAGAATAGAGTATAGTAGTTTGCTGGCACTTACCAATAAACATTATTGTATTTCCAGGAAGTTTATTGTGAACTAACAAAGTTTGAAAAAACTGTGAAAAACAATGGGCTGGCTAACAATATCATTTCCAATGGAAGGTAAGTCTTTACTGTAGTCATTCAAACCTCTTAAGATAAAATGTGAAAATAAAATGATTGTAGAGTTATACGGACTGGTCATTACCTTTATTTCTGTATTCATATCGATGGTTCTTCATCTGCAGCTTAAAGGCAGTTTTATGCCTGTTATTTATTTCCTCCTGATATTAGTCTGGGATGCGGTTGCTGGTCAGGTCGGCCCAATTCGGAAAATGATGCAGATGCCAAATGAACGGTGGATGTATCATTTTCTAAATAGGTTTTTATTGCGATTTTTAATGATAGGACTGGGTACTTATAGTGAAAGGCCCCGTTTCGGCAAAGTACCCATTCCCAATAGCAACTAGACGATCGGTGGCGGTCTGCGGGGACGGACACAGAGAACCAAACAAAACTAGAGGTTAGGCTGTGATAGGTGAAGGTTTATGGTTAGGCTAACAGAAGGGAAAGGTTAGGGTTAGGCTGCGGGAGATGGAGGATTAAGGTTATTGGACCGTATTTACAGATCCGTTTTTACGGCGGATTGTATTTTTAGGAGAGGATTAACTGCGCATGCGTAGTATTTGTGCACATAAGTACTTTGGGCGTGGACTTGTAAATCACACTTAGGGACATACGTAAGCAGGGGCTTTTATCTGCACGGTAGAAGTTACGTGAAAGTGGGCAGGGAGAAGCATTTAAATGGGCATTTGAGGGAGCGGTTAGATAAATACGCATGTACGTAGGTAAGTACACACGTAGAGATAAGTCACCAAAAACCCATTCTGCCGAGGGGAGTGTTATGGGTGTGGCCTTCCTACGTGCGTGCATAAATACGGATCTGTGAATCCGGTCCATGGTTAGAGTTAGGCTGTGGCAGATGGAGGGTTGAGGTTAGGGTTAGGCTACAGAAGATAGAGGATTAAGGTTAGGCTAATACAAGGGGAAGGTTAGGGTTAGGCAGTGAAAGATGGAAGGTTAAGGTTAGGGTGAGGATAAGGGTTAGGGGGAAAAGTGACTGCTGCTGCTCCACTTCGTATCTCCACTCATTAGTCCTTGGGCCAGATTCAATTAGCTGCGCAGCAGCGTATTCCGCAAATTTTTTTTTAGGGTGAATTTTATGCGCACCCCATAGAGGTGCGCATAAAAATTCGCCTATTTTTCATACCGTATATGACGGGAAAAAGCGCAGCGCGCACTTTTTCCCGTCATCGCGGCTAATTGAATCTGGCCCTAAAAGTCTGATCTTTGTACCTGTATATATACCAATAGCTTTTAATACTGTGAGAAACCAATCAGATTTTAGCTGACATTTTCTAGTATGTAAAAAAAAAGTGAGGGCTAGAATCTGATTGGTTGCTATGAGCAACATCTCCACTTATCCAAACCCGCAGCTTAGTAAATCTGGCACTTAGTCTTCCAGGCAGTTACTAAAAATCTACTAAAGGTTTCTTAAAACACCTTAGGTGGAAAAAATGTTTGCACATTCATTTAAGAAACAGATGCACATCATTATGACATTATTATAATATCTACATGTCATGCTCATGCCGTAATAGTTAGATTATTTTGAACTACCATTTCAGCACTATGCTTGTACTATATATTTTATGTAAATAGGTTCAAACGAAACAGTTGAAAGCTTGGATTAGCAATGACTCAACACCAAAATATGACACCGTTATCTACTTGTACATACTACACTTATCTCCCAGTGAGGGTCAGGGATACTAAGTCAATGGATACTGCAACTAGTGCTGGTGACTCACTCAAGTACCCAATGGAATTTATCACTTCACTTAGAAGCTTGCAACCAATTAAGGCATCAACACTTTAAGTTATAATGAGTTAGGTTAGCCAGGGACATACTATGACCGTGCTTTATAAAAACCTGGTATTAATAAAATAACTACATGTGAGCCTTGTATGATTATAAGGTACCCAAGCTGAACCAGCAGAACCAACTATGAAACTGAAAACAAATTGTTTGGCACGCTTGTCTCTTTTTAGGTCTTCCCAAGGAATTACTGATATACATACAGGTGAAACTCGAAAAATGTGAATATTGTGCAAAAGTTCATTTATTTCAGTAATTAATCTTATAAGGTGAAACTAATATATTATTTGGACTCATTACATGCAAAGTGAAATATTTCAAGCCTTTATTTGTTTTCATTTTGTTGATTATGGCTTACAGCTTATGAAAACCCCAAAATCTAAATCTCACAAAATTAGAATATTACATGAAATCAATAAAAAAAGATTTATAAATACAGAAATGTCAGTGAAAAGTATAGCCCTCTGAAAAGTATAATCATGCATATGTACTCAGTACTTGGTTTTGGCCCCTTTTGCATGAATTACTGCCTCAATGCGGCGTGGCGTGGATGCTAGTAGCCTGTGGCACTGCTGAGTTGTTATTGAAGACCAGGTTGCTTGAATAGCGGCCTTCAGCTCTTCTGCATTGTTCGGTCTCATGTCTCTCATCTTTCTCTTGGCAATGCCCCATAGATTCTCTATGGGGTTCATGTCCAGCGAGTTTGCTGGCCAATCCAGCACAGTCAATCCCACGGTCATTGAACCAGGTTATGGTTCCTTTGGCAGTGTATGCAGGTGCCAAGTCCTGGTGGAAAATGAAGTCACCATCTCCATAAAGCTTGTCTGCTGAAGGAAGCATGAAGTGCTCTAAAATGTCCTGGTAGACGGCTGTGTTGACTGTGGACTTGATATAGCACAGTGGACCAACACCAGGGTGTAAATTTACTAAACTTCTCAAAAGGAAAATTGAGATGTTGTCTACAGCAACCAATAGGAATCTAGCACACACTTTCCTAATACATACTATAGAATGTCAGCTAGAATCCGATTGGTTATTATGGGCAACATCTCCACTTTTCTTTTTGAGAAGTTTAGTAAATCTGGCCCCAGGAGATGACATGGTTCCCCAAATCAACACAGACTTTGGAAATCTCACACTAGACTTCGAGCATCTTGGATTGTGAGCCTCTCCATTCTTCCTCCAGTCTCTGGAACCTTGGTTTCCAAATGAGATGCACAATTTGCTCATCAGAAAAGAGGATTTTGTCCACTGAGCAACAGACCAGTTTTTTCTTTCTTTAGCTTAGATAAGACACTTCTGATGTTGTTTGTTGTTCAGGAACGGCTTGAGAAGAGGAATAGGACATTTAAAGCTAATTTCCAGGATCAGCCTTTGTGTGGTGGCTCATGATGCACTAACTCCAGCTTCAGTCCACTCCTTGTGCAGCTCTCCACACTTTTAAATGGCCTTTTCCTGATAATCCTCTCCAGGCTGTGGTCATGCTTTGATACAGCACTTTGAGAACATCCAACTTCTTTTGCAATTTCCTTTTGAGGCTTTCCCTCCTTGTGGAGGGTGTCAATGATGGTTTTCTGCACAGCTGTCAGGTCAGCAGTCTTCCTCATGATTGTGAATTCTACTCATCCAGCCTGAGAGACCATTTAAAGGCTCAGGAACCCTTTGCAGGTGTTCTGGAATAATTTGCTGATGAGAGTGTGATACTTTGAGCCTACGATATGGAACCTTTTCACATTATTCTAATTTTGTGAGATTTTGATTTTAGGGTTTTTATAAGCTGTAAGCCATAATCATTGAAATTAATACAAATAAAGGCTTAAAATATCTCACTTTGCATGTAATGAGTCTATATGATATATTAGTTTCACCTTTTAAGCTAAATTACTGAAATAAACAAACTTTTGCGCAATATTCAAATTTTTCGAGTTTCATCTGTATATATAATAATTGCCCACAGTAGTTTTACCCAGTAGTAACAACTTAATATAGCAGTGCACAGAATAAATGTGTTTACTTAATGTAATGCTTCTCTGCAGGCTTCATGCTGACTCCACAGTTTCTGACAGCTGGAAAATATTCTGTGTCTTGTGAGATTGATGACATCATCAATCTCTCGAGACCTTGAGCTCCGCAGAATCGGCAGCACAGCAATGGGATCCAATTGATCCCATACAACAGGCTGTGGCTGCTGTAAAGAAAAAAATGTTGTAACCGGGCCCCCCCCCCCTCCTCTCAGCCACAGTTTTAGAAAACTTGTCTACGATAGATAATAAATTCGAAGCTTGATGCTTGTATAAGGACATTATTGAAGTAAGGTCATTATTGAATGTCACCTAATTTTTCAACAAATAGATTTTAATAGTTCACCTTTTGCTTTTCCCCTTTTAAGTTCCAGTACCCTAGTGCAAGTGGCTGTCTTCTCTTTTTTTATATAACATTTTGTATAAGAAATATACTTTTTTTCCAGGAGCCCAACATTACAAAGACTCAGGTCAACGGGAAGCCTCAATTCTACTCTCCTAAAACTGGATTCTACCGATGATTATGTAAAAAAAATCCGGAAGAGGCTGGAAGAGGATACAGTGGCACGTGAGCAACGGGAAAAGAGACGGCGCCGGATTCTAATGGATCAACTCATTGCTCATGAGTCTCAGGAGGTAAAGGCATATTAGATTTATTACTTGCTCTATATTTGAGTGGAAATCTTAGTTTGTAAGAGCCTCAGATTTAGTTTCTAAAAAGGTAAGCCGCCTGTATTACTATGGTGGTTGATATGACAACACCTTCTTCTGTGCTTTGCACATGTGGTTTGCCGGTTAGAAAATCTGTCTTACGACAGATTACTTTCCGGCAGTTTTCATCAGTCTGCCTTCATAAAGTGTGGCTCCTGTGACCGCAAACCCTACCCTTAACCATCCCCTTCCCGCAACTTTAACCTTAATCCTTTGCTTTCTGCATAATGGGCCAGATCTGCAGTTAATGCCGTGAGCCCACTTACGCACGTTCTATGGACTGGAGGGCACATGCACCCTCCAGATGTTACGTTACATTTACTAACATCCATCGCACAGGACTAAGTTCCATACGATGGAGTTTAAGCGGAAAGAGGCTGTATTTCCCCTCCTTCTACCAAGGTGGGCGGGGGAAGCATTTACATTTTACAGTGGGGGGAGCTTTTTCCCACTTGCGCGTGGATCAGTGGTCGAACAGACCACTGATCCGCAAGTGTGACTTAAAGTTGCCTTATGGCAGCGTAAGTAATACTTTTTACAAACAAGACAGGGGAGTGACATGGGGAATTCACAGAATTAAACATCCCCGCACATACGGAATACATACGGGAGTGTGGATCCGGTCCAATAACCCTAACCTTAACCCTCCACCCTCCACATCCTAAGCCTCCACTAACCCTAACCATCATTGTCACACAGCCTAACGGAGGTTCTTCCCACTTACACTCCTATCAGCAGTTGGATGGATCGCTGATCTGCAGGTGTGACTTAAGATTGCCTTATGGCAGCGTAAGTAATACTTGTTACAATTGAGACAGGGGAGTGACAGGGGGAATTCACGGAATTAAACATCCCCGCACATACGAAATACATACAGGAGTGTGGATCCAGTCCAATAACCCTAACCTTAACCCTCCACCCTCCACAGCCTAAGCCTCCGCTAACCCTAACCATCATTGTCACACAGCCTAACCCTAACTCTCCCCTCACTGGAGCCAAACCCAGCAGCGGAACTACCATTGGTGCAACGGCACCGGGGCCCATACTGATACATGGGCCCATAGCTGCCATCATCGCACCGAAGCTCTCTACTGGGTTACCTGGGATATGATCAGGGCCAAAGCATTTTTTTTTGCACCTGAGACCACAATTTGCTAGTTCCGCCTCTGACCGAAACACTAACCATTCCAGAATGTATATTTTTTCATTTTTAAGAGGCAGCTTTCAGCAGCAACATTCTCAAAAACCAGCCTTACTTTGCACAGGTCTAATAACTTCTTACACTCGAAAAACTCTATGATAACATGGGACTGAATACAAACTTACAAACATGGGATTGATCGTTGGGATAGAAATGCTGAGACTTTTTTTTAGCAGATCATGTGCCAACGCCACATTTCCAGGATGGGTCTGGATCCATTAAAGCCAATGTCCAAACAAATTCAGTCTGTTAAAGAAAAATGTGATTGATGTTTCAGGGAGAATTAGACACTTTAAGGTTGTAATTCTGTTAGGTCACTAGCAGGTGTCAGGAGGTAATGAATAAACAGATATAAAGTAAAACTGAATAAAGTTCATGAAAATATAGTATTGTAATAACCCACAATCTGTGTGCGGATAATATCCACATATCAATATAGCGCATGTGTGCGCTTCAGGCTCCCAGAACAGGTCTGTATACTCAGAATCCAGCATTCTGCGCTTGAAGCCTTTCTGATGGCAGGATGGGACGACCACCATACGTACAGTGTGTACCCATGGTGGGGGAGGGGACTTATTTAAATCAGACTTGGTTAAGTCCTTTAAGCACAATCCTTATTTATGCATTAGCCACATTTTCTGTGATGGGCAGAATCCTGTGTTTGGAAGTCCCGTACATGCGAGAGTGGTTGCAGTCCCCACAACGAAGGCTTCTTTCAGAAATAGAGACAGCGGAAAGTTACTTACGCTAGCGTAGTGCCCGGCGTACGTAACATGCATTACTTACGCTGGCTGTTACGTAAAAGGGGCTGTCCCCCCTATTATGTTTGCCGTATCTCTGCCATATAGGCGGATATAGGCATTTAAATTAGGGCTCGGGGGGGTGGAAGTCATCAATGTTAAGGTAGGAATCTGGACACGTAAGTGCTACCTTTAGCGTGGATTACACGGGGCGTGTACTCCCCGATACCCTGCTGGCTGTAATGACCTCGAGCACATGTAAGGCGCCCGTAGGTCTGGCCCATTGTCACCTTTGTTACTGCTCTGCAGTGTTGTGAATGAATACAATGGTTATAACTTTGTCATCTTATTTAGGAAGCGTTTCAGGAAGAACAGCTCATTAACCGTCTGATGAGACAGTCGCAGCAGGAGCGCAGAATCGCCGTCCAGCTCATGCACGTTCGCCATGAGAAGGAGGTTCTTAGACAGAACAGGATCTTCCGAGAGAAGCAGTATGAGGAGAGGCGTGAGAGGCAGTTCCGGGAGGCTCTGGATAGAGAAGCGGTATGATAATATATTACTTTACGCTTTATATAGAATCCAACGGACATTGACCCCTTTATGCCACATTGGTGCAAGTTCTAAAGGTATTTGCATTTTTGCCCATGTTTGGAACCAGAAATAAAACTGTGCTCACATACATTGGCATCTTCTGTAAATGCGCAGTAATGCATGGGCAGAGGTGTAACATGGATTAATGGCTCCCGGAGCAAGTGAATGCTACGGCGTCCCCCAACCCCGTCCTGTAGTGTAGTGAACCAGGGAGCGGGGTGAGCATGTTCCCTAACATTTGCTGGCTAAAAGGAAGTGTTGTTTTTACTAAAATGAATATTGATTGTTGGGTTCTTCTATTCTTGTCTCACATTGATTCTTATTGCACTGAAAGTGTGTGGAGAAAATGAAGATAGAAGATAGCCGCTATTACACATCTCCCCTTCCCCTAGTGCATATTTCCCTCCCTAGTACAGATCTACCGTTCAGTTCCCCCCCAATGACATACCTTGCCCTCTCCAATACACTTCCCCCTCCCTGCACCACCTCCATTCACATGGTCCCCCCCTGTCTCCCTTACATTTACACATAACCCTCCCTGTCCCCTTTACATTACACATCTCTCTCCTTACCCTCTATCCATTACACATCTCCCTTCCGGTCTCCCTTACATTACTCATCTATGGGCATGGTACACTATATAAAGCACATGGGTGTGGGTCCCCGCATAGAAAATCTGATTTGCGAAAAATAAGATTCCTCGATTTCGATTGCTATGCCTCGATGAGGAACACCGAGAGCTCCGGGGTGCGAAAAGTAGTAAAAAAATAGTTCACTCCATTCCCTAATTCTTAACCTAACCCTCCCCTCTCACTACCTTAACCCTAACCCTCCCTTCCTGGCAGCCTGACCCTAAC
>WWET01002832.1:85422-97789 GCA_011038615.1 Limnodynastes dumerilii | reverse complement strand
ACTCCCGTTTATTGTACCGACTTACGGCGGCTGAACCCTACCCTAACTTTTTCAAGCGTCCGTGTGTATTTTCGGACCGATACGCTGGTCGTACGGGGCTTAGCACACCCATACTGTACAATTTAAATGACTATCCCTGCCTCTGTGTAGTAACTCGCCGGACTAGACTATCGTCGTACAAAACGCACCCCCCTTGGGCGAAAAATACGCTCAAAATACGCTCGCTGTACGCTCATGTCCTTTGGACGACCGGAAGTTGTCATACTGCACATGCGCAGTGCGTTTTTTTGCCCGGTTTTACGCTCCCGACCGGCGTACGATCGTTCGCAGGCGTAGGTCTGGATCAGGCCCATGTAGTGTATTTCCCATAAATCCAACACAGCAGTCTAGTGATCTCAAAAGAGCCTTGGGGCCAGATTTACTAAGCTGAGGGAAAGGAAAAGTGGAGATGTTGCCCATGGCAACCAATCAGATTTTAGCTCTCACTTTCCTATAACATACTAGAGCATGTCAGCTAAAATCTGATTGGTTGCTATGGGCAGTAACAGCTCTGTTACAGAATTTAGAGGTTAAGGAACTAAGTTGTGACCATGCTCATGTTTGGCTGATATAGGCTTACATTTGGGGCTCCTCTGGTTGGAGATTCTGGGCCTGATCCAGATTTAATGGTAAATTCCACAACGGAGGCTAACCAACAGAATTTCTGTTCCACAATACAGAACATGGTATCTCGGTATATGGATACTGGATCCATTCCCTGGACACTACCTTAAATATTTGGCTGTGCAGGATATAGGATCGGACGGGAGGGCTAAACCCAGCCTTTACTGTACCATTTAAATTCCAAAGCACCCCCCCCCCACCTCCCATGCATATCCCGCATGGAAGGTAGCCAGGCCCCCCCTTGCGGAGGCTGAATTCCGCACAGTGTTGCATTGTGGAAGTCTAGGTACTGCCCGTGTACGGTACCTATTTGGAGCTGACTTACGTGTGTTAGTCAGCTCTTTATTAGTTCTGGGTCCAGCCCTCTGATATGAAAGATAAAGCTGTTATTGGGGGAAAGGGTATTTTTAAGTATGTTTGGAAAGTGACAAAGGAAAGTTGTAAATATGTAATATAAGAATGATGACAAACATACCACAAATATTTGCAATTCAAGGGGAATATATTATCTTGCTGGGACTTGTAGTTCCACTACAGGATTTGCTCTGTTTTTAACTTACGTGTATTAGGGGTGTGGGTCTCCACTAAGATCGGCCCTATTTCAATAGGGCCAATCTCTCCCAGCCAATTCGATGAGATATAGCAATCGATCCCTGGAGCACCGAATACGCTGCTCTGATAGTTAAGTGTAAAAGCTATCCCCAACCCTTCCTCTAATTCTGACCCTAACCCTCCCTTTCCTTTACCCTAACCCTCCCTTCCCCGCATCCTGACCCTAAGACCCCCCTCCCCTTCTATGATCCTAACCCTCGCTTCCTAAGAGCCTAACCTTAACCCGACCCCTAACACTCACCTCTGAGCTCAGAGCTGTCAGCGGCGGGTCCACAGTGGGGGCGGCGGGGCCGGCGAAAATGAATTTTTGGAGTATGCTGATCAGTACATTCACCCATTCATAAAAACTATTCTAAAAAGGCTGCCTATTTGAAATAGAGACAGCCAAAAAGGAACTTTCGGTTGTCTGTATTTCTAAAGGCAGATAATACACCAACCGGTGTATTAGCCTGGTACCTGGTACCCACAATACCAAGAACAAAAGAGTATGAGCCGGCGCTTAAACCTTAGCATCAGCTGCAGCTGTCAATATGTGGACCTCAACCACACATTGATATATAAATAACATAAAAAAAGGGGGGGTTTGACAGCGCTAAAGAAAGTGCTTATATTATACTGAAAACCCGTGATGGTCAGAATTAGAACCAAACACTAGTGTCATAAATAAAGATTTATTACATAATAGTAAATTCTTGTATTGAATGAGTATAAAATATGAAATAAAATAGAAAAATACTATTATGTAATAAATCTTTATTTATGACACTGGTGTTTGGTTCTAATTCTGACCATCACGGGTTTTCAGTATAATGTGAGCACTTTCTTTAGCGCTGTCAATCCCCCTCTTTTTTTAACCCACAATACCAAGCCAGCCAGAAAGGTTTTAAATTAGGATAGTGAACCCCATATTGTTTCTTCCTGCTAAAGTGACCATTTCAGCCTGGTGAGGATCCTTCTTGCTGTCCTCCTGCTGTGTATTTACTGCAGTGCATGTGATATAGTTGTAGTTTTATACCATTTCTTTGTTTGTTTATTTATTTATAAAAAATTAGACCCCTCCCCCCAATATAAAAACTAAAATTATACATGAAGTACATGGGTGAAAGTGTGTTGTGTTTGGGCTTTAGGTTACTATAAAATGATGGGGATGTTTAGAGAGAATAAAGCATATAAAATGTGTGCTTTGCTGTAATTCAGGTGCATCCCGGCAAACACAGGATGGATCATAGACGGTTTCCCGGCTACCTTGAATCAGGCTAAATTACTAGAGAAAGCTCTGACTGGGGCCGACCCAGAGAAAATGGCTGCCAAAAGCAAGAAAAGCAAGTCATCAGCTGCACTCCAAGACCCTCCACCACATTCACCAGCTCTAGACTTTGCTGTGTTAATAGACGTCTCAGACAATGTAGTATTACAGCGGGCGGCTGGATCACCTGGTAAGATCACATGGTAGCTGTTTTAGTGCCAGTCACAAAGGAGCATAGCCTCACCCTTCCTCTATGCTCAGTTTAATGTTCCTTCTCTTTATTCATTGTGTGTGAGGGTTTTGCAGCGGTGCAGTCGCCGATTAGAATGGCTGATTCCGGCACTGATACGGATGACAACTGAATGGCGGCTGTATCAGTGCCAGAAGTAGTAGGGAAATAGAAATTTCCTATTGAGGACAGGTAGTATGTAGAAATGGCTCTATTTCAACAATCACCTGTTCCCTATAGCATTTTGGTAAGGGTTAGGCTGTGTGGGACATGGATAGTAATGGTCAGGGTGCTAGAAGGGGATGGTTAGTGTTAGACTGAGGGACAGGAAGAGTTAAGGTTAGGCTGCTACAAGGGATAGGCTGCAGGACAGGAATAGTTATGGTTAGGCTGCTAGAAAGGGAAGATTAGGGTTAGGCTGTGGGACATGGAGGGTTAATGTTAAGCTGCTAAAAGGGATATGCAAGGGATAGGCTGCAGAACAGGAATGGTTAAGGTTAGGCTGCTAGAAAGGGAAGATTGGGGTTAGGCTGTGGGACATGGAGGGTTAAGGTTAGGCTGCTAGTAGGTAAAAGGTTAGGGTAAGGCTGCAAGCCAGGGAAGGTTAAGGTTAGGCTGCTAGAAGGGGAAAATTAGGGTTTGGGTAAGGGGATCATTCAGTTACCACAGTGTTTTCTTGCTTGAGACATCTCATTACCGCTTTACTGTAGGGATGTGCTTTGTCGCAAAACAGTCGTTCCTATTACTGATGTTACTGAAGTGTTGGTGTAATACACTGTATAGATATAAGACGTGTGACTTGGCCAAAATAGAAGTAAAAGATAAATAAATAAATCTTGGTACACAGACAGCAGTTATGTGCCCCTGCAGCTGTTCTGACACTACAAAACTCAGCATGTCCAGATAGGTCTATTTGTCTGCTAAGTGCTTTATACATATGGGCCCGGATTCACGAGGACAGGTAGTATGTAGAAATGGCCCTATTTCAACAATCACCTGTTCCCTATAGCAGGTTGGTAAGGGTTAGGCTGTGTGGGACATGGATGGTTATGGTCAGGGTGCTAGAAGGGGATGGTTAGTGTTAGTGGGGACAAGAGTTAAGGTTAGGCTGCTGCAAGGGATAGGCTGCAGGACAGGAATAGTTATGGTTAGGCTGCTAGAAAGGGAAGATTAGGGTTAGGCTGTGGGACATGGAGGGTTAATGTTAGGCTGCTAAAAGGGATAGGCTAGGGATAGGCTGCAGAACAGTAATGGTTAAGGTTAGGCTGCTAGTGGGTAAAAGGTTAGGGTAAGGCTGCAAGACAGGGAAGGATAAGGTTAGGCTGCTAGAAGGGGAAAATTAGGGTTGGGTAAGGGGATCATTCAGTTACCACAGTGTTTTCTTGCTTGAGACATCTCATCACCGCTTTGCTGTAGGGATGTGCTTTGTCGCAAAACAGTCGTTCCTATTACTGATGTTACTGAAATGTTGGTGTAATACACTGTATAGATATAAGACGTGTGACTTGGCCAAAATAGAAGTAAAAGATAAATAAATAAATCTTGGTACACGGACAGCAGTTATGTGCCCCTGTAGCAGCTGCAACACTACAAAACTCAGCATGTCCAGATAGGTCTATTTGTCTTACGTATTAAGAATTAAGCTCCGGATTCAGATTTAGTAACGTCAGGTTACTTACGCACGCAAGGTGCGCATGCGCCCTCCAGATGTTACGCTAGCGTAGCAACAATCAAACTTTGTTCCGTCCGAGCCCATTTCCGAGGAAATGGGCTGTGCTTCCCTTCCACCCGCTAAAGAGGGGGCTCCCACACTGTAGCGGATCAGCAGTCGTACGGACCGCTGATCCGCACAATTGAGTTAATGCAGGCTTATGGCAGCGTAAGCTGATATAAAGCCCGCACAACATAGGGGAGTGACAGGGGGCGTGCACTCCCCTCTGTCTCGCGTGATTACAGACACCCGCACGCAAGGAACGCGTTCGGGAGTCTGAATATGGTCCTGAGTTACTACGCATGTGTAGTAGCTTATTTACGCTATCTACGTACCATTTCTGTACGTAGATTGCGTAAGCGTGGACTAAAGACCGCTTACGCAATCTACGTACAGATATGTTAGGTAGATAGCACGCGTATAAATCTACGTACAGAAATGGTACGTAGATAGCGTAAACAAGCTACTACGCATGTGTAGTAGCTCAATTCTTAAAACAACGTACGTAAGACGAAAACTAGTGAACTCCGGGCCATAACGCTGTAGTAAAGTAGTTTTCTGGAGGAAGCTAAAAAAATATATACAATTTTTAAGCCATCTCGTTTTTATATCTTGTTTGTTCATTTTTACTAGTTTTTCTGGCACTTTCACAAGATGCTGCTGAATATTGTGACAGAATTGGTCATTTGTTTGTATTGTTATCTTAATAAAAAATCTGGACTTTTTCCATGTATTTGCCCGTTAATAGGGATGCAGTTGCCGGTAAAAAGGGTCTGTTTTTGGTAATGATACAGCCAAAAGTTTAAATTTACCCGTACCATTGCCGACAGCTTTATCGTTGAGAAAACCTTCATTCTGGAATGGGTACATTGTCAAAAGAGCTTATTTCAACACAAGACCCGTTCTTTTTTAGGGTTAGGCTGTCAGACAGGAAGGATTAAGGTTAGATTCCGAAGAGGGGAGGGTTCAGGTTAGGCCTTGGGACAGGAAGGGCTAAAGTGAGGGTTAGGCTCCAAAGGAGGGAGGGTTTAGGGATAGGCTTCAGAGAAGGGAGGGTCAGGGTTATGCTGCGGGAAAGGAAGGGCTAGGGTTAGGCTCTGTAGAGGGGAGGGATTAGGTTAGGCTGCTGGGTAGAGGATGGTAGAGGGGAGGGAATGGTTAGGATTAGACTGATAGAAGGGGAGGGTTAGGGTCAGGGATAGAGGAAAATCCTACCTGTTTTGAAAAACATTGTTGTCGCGGCTGAATTGTTGAAATAATATTTTAATAATTTGTGGTGAACCATTCCACCTTTAATAAACAAACCCGTTGTATAAAACCAATCATGCATCAGAAAGAATTCCACACAAATATGGCCGTCTGAATGTATTAAGATCACTGAGACATCAATGGTAGACACTGTCTTTCTTCAATAAAGGAATCGTTTAGATCCTGTGATGATTTAGACATAAATTATAGTATTAAAAGCATTGACAGGTAATGTGATACTATCATTCAGTTACTGGTTGTATGTAAAGCTTTAAAAAGGAATTATTATTATTTTTCTTTGTATGCGTTGCACATAGTAATGTTACATTACTATATGCATATAGTAGATTGCATTATATTCCTATATATCTAAAATAACATTTCCTCTCCATTCAAGAAAATGACCCGGGCAGTTCTGCAGTAGAAGACAATGACCCCACAATGAACCAAATACAGCACAGGTCAGTGCCTACCTAAAACTAATATCTAACCCTAATAACCAGTCCTGCAATAGTGGTGTCAGCAGTGGTGTAACTACTGCTGTTGTGGGGGAGCGGTTGCCCATAGCAGCTGCTCCTGATGCTCCACCCATAGAAGACACTATCATCAAATGGCAGTTTAAACAGCGCCAGCCCTTAAGTATTATTGCTGATTATAAATAAGATTCCAGGAGCTGACAGTTTAGCGCCATCTGCTGGCAAGATAAGAGGGAATGGTAGACTCTCAAAGAGATCCAGGCTTTTCTAGTTGTGATAGGCAGACATCCAGTCTTTTAATGTGGTACTGGATAATTCCCATTAGATTGTAGAGAATGAACCTGACCTCTGTAATACAGCTGATATACACAAGCTGTTTGTGTAAATCAACTGTTTAGAAAGCACTACACATGCCCAGAACACTGGGCTATGCACAGAGCGCTGTAACGTACATCCAGCACTTCTGTATGTGAGTTGGCCTACACATATATAAATTGTACAGTAAGGGCTGTGTTTAGCCCTTACGTACGATGATCTTGTCTGCATGTAAAGACTTACATGCAGACAAAATAAGGGGTTCTAGGAACCGGGGAGTGCCCTTTGCGTAAATTCACTATCAGGGAGCATCTGCGCATGTGCGCGGTAGATATTCCCTTAGCGTAAGCACTATCGTACGTAATGAAGTTACTTGACAGTACTTATGGGGAAGGGCAGACCCATATAGGCGGGGATAGCCATATAAATGAGGTCTACGGGGTGGGGGAAGCCCCGTTACAGCTACGTCTTCGGCCTTATGGCCTAGTCGTTATAGTTAAGGTAGGAATCTGGACACGTAAGCGTTCTGATTTAATACTGAGAGTGGGGAGTGCAGGGGGCGTACACTCCCCGCTACGCAATTGTACTTACAGACCCACGCCCCATGGAACATACTAACAGCCAAATGTATGGAACCCCGCTCTCCATTAGTAAGCTTGAATGTGGCCCAGTGTGTGGAGCTGTATAATATAATGCAGATTGGTGCTTCTATACATATAGATAGACACAGCTGTAATAATATATTGCTCTTTAGAATCACAGGCTTCCTGGACAGCTGGCAGAAGCTGGAGACGTGGCTCTCAGTGCAGCAGAATATCTTAGTAAAGGTGAACGGTGACGTAGAAGAAGACGTCTTGTGCAAGAGTATAGAAGGAGTGTTTCAAACAGCTATCTACAACAAGGAAAATAAAGGTACAGCAGAGTCACCTGTTACATGTCTTGCATTACAGTATACCACTCCTCAGTTATCTCCATCCATACTCCCTCCTGGACCACTACCAACAGCCGCAGCCTCACCTTCTTCCTGATTACCACCTCTCATTCCCACATCCAAGATTTTTCGCCTCTTCACTGGAGTAACCTACTACAGCCTATGGGCTTGATCCAGACTTAAGAAGGGGCTTGAAATTAAGGGCCAGATTTACAGTACCAGACGTATCCAGTGCTGTAAATCCAGCCCTAAGGGCCTGATCCAGAGTAACGCCCGCCGTCGCTCGGACGGGGGGCGTAAGCGTAAGATCGGCTTTGCAGCCGATCTGCGCATGCGCCGGGCAGATGTTGCCCGGCGTTGCTACGGCAACGCCCGATCCTGGATCGGGCGTCCGTAGCAGCGCCGTAGGGACGCTGGTTGGGATAGGAAACATCACCTCTCAACTCTAATACTGTTTGCAACTGATGAAATATGACTCCCCCTAAAATCAACATGGTTTAGCCCAGGAGTAACTTTCCTCTCTTGGGGCTGGATTAAGACCGCGTATAAGCAATCTACGGTGCAACAAGAAACGTAGATGACGTTAGAAAATTACTGCGCAGTAGCAGAAATCGGAAAACTCCGGGTGCATATGCAATGCGACCGGAGCTCTGAATCCAGCCCTTAATTTCAAGCTCCTTCTTAAGTCTGGATCCAGCCCAATTAGACTACGCTCAACCCTCCAAGCCTTCAAGTACTCCCTCAAATCCCACTTCTTCAGACTAGCTTACCCTTCCTCATCCTAACCTCACCCCCCTCCCCCTATCTTTCTAACTCCTAATTTCCTTTCCCTCCCCCATCTACATACTTGAGTCTCCTCGATTGACTTTATAGTTGAGTACCCTATAACCACAATATTTTACCCTCTCTAATATATCTATTTTATTGTGCCCTATATGTAATTAGTATATTCTTTGTCCCCACGTACGATGCTGCAGATACTATTTAGTGCCTTATAAATATTAATAATCATACTGTACACTAAGAGGAAACACCCACCTGAATACTCAGTCTGACCCGCTTGTTGGATGGGTCACAGAGAATGCACTGTGGTCAGCCTGTGTGGTTCTGAAACTCACATAGGTCCAGATCCAGACCCAGGGGAGTGCATAGAAAATACGCTACGTGATGAAACGTAACAAGCACATATGTTGGGAAAAACTTTATTTTTTTATAAATAATGATTTCTGTCCTTGTCCCAGTCTGGTCCTGGGGGTCAATCAGGATGTGATATCCATGAGAGTGAGTTAATTAGACTGGGAAAACCTATTTGTCTTTGTTTTCCAAACACAGGTAAAGAGACTGAGAAGAAAGAGGAAGTGCCGCCAGCGACACCGGTCACACCGCCACCTGCTCCTTCTCCACTTCCTGCCGCTCCTCCCCCATCAGACTCCACAAAGGATCTGCGTCCCACATCGCTCGACAAGCAGACGTCTGCAAAAAAAGGAAGGAAACAGTCTAAATCTCCCAAAGGTGTTGTCACTTCTGTTTCTTCTAAGCGAGGATTTAAGTCATGAAACTGTCCCTTTAATTTAATATTTTCCGTCTCGCTTGTAAATCCAGAGTGCAGTTCTTAGCATGCGTTCATCTTCTGAAAGCTTTGCACATTGGTTGTGATAGAACGGGAGTGTTACAAAGACAGTAGAACACGGTGAATCTTCCTCTTTACTGCTCTTCTACTCCAGAGTCCAGTATACTTGTTGTTCTGTCATCAAACCCTCCATCTGCCACCTGTCGCTGCATCCAGATCAATGTCAAATTCTTTTCCGTGTGATCAGTAAAATTCTCCATCCTGTCTTGGATACTCTCCTGCATAACCTCTGTTCTTCAAGGATGGCCTCCTTCTCACCTTTACCTTCTCTTTGCCATATGCTTCCCACGTTCCTATGGAACTGTCTACGTCACCACATCAGACTAAACTATGACTTTTTTTTTCTTCACTTCCATTTAGACCTTGGCTTTTTAGATTGGTCTGTGGCCGGTGTCCCCGAATATCTTTCAGCCTCATCTCCGCAAGCTTTTATCATCAGATTACCTTTTTGGTTTTTAACATAATACATAACATAACCCAACTTTGTGTATAAAATGGTTTGTAAGATTGTGATCTCTCATGAGCGGAGTCTCCTTTGATTGTAGTTATAAGTTTCATTGTCTTCTTAATGCCAAGGTTTATCCTGTTTCCTTTTGCCTAGGGCTACAGAATACATTCAGCACTTTGAAATAGCAATATTGGTGTAGGACAGGTGGCTGTTTCATAGTTCTCCCCCTCCACGTAAATTCCACTGGTCCATTTTGTGTGTTAGCAGAGGCAGATTGACCATAGGACATTCAGGGAATATCCCTAGTAACCTGATGGTCTATCAGGCCACAAAGCAGCTACTTTTTATTTGAAGAGAACTAGGATATTGGTTTGATCTGGTTTGACAAATTGTGGCTGTTTTCTGCACTCTGTGGGTTTACGACCTAGTTTTGGATCCTCATAATGCAGGTTTTCCTGCTGGAATCTTTTGCTCCGACAAGCAGGATAACTCACTTTGCATAAAGCGTGTACGCATGGGGGTAGAGGGAAATATGCTGATTGTACAGTAAGGGCTTGGTTAAGCGCTTACGTCCAATCATATATTATGTACTGGCTCTGTCACTATTAAAGCAGGGTTCTGGGTATGGAAGTCTGTTTGCGAGAGGCGAGTGATTTTCTCTTGCATGTGCAAACTTTAGGTTCGCATGGCAGTCTATGATCGTAAATCTGCTTGTCCTCGCCACATCGTCTCATGAAGATGCCACCTTGTGTGGTATGTTCAATGCCCCGACGGAATACTCACCACATCTGATGCAGCTTAAGTGTTCAAGTAAAGTGTTGGCAGGAACAGGTGATTGTTTTGTGGAGGTAAAGACAGTGAGAAAGGTATTGTAAAGTTGGGGGGGTGTTTCCCTATATAAAGAGGGGGAGTGTATTATATAACAGTTTGTATGTATTACTGGGGGAAACTTTACTGGAATCTCAACAATAAGTCAGACTTCAGAGTAAAAGGTGCTTGATGGGAATTTGCTATTAGAAAAAGGAAAATTCAAAAGATTAACAAGATAAAAAAAGATGTTAATTTAGGCTTTTTGCATGGACACTCTTAGTGGGAACAGGTGGGTCCACACCGAAACTTTTTATTGTTGCTATTATTATGTTTCCTGGGAATATTTGATATGTCTCACTGATGTAATAACATGTCATGTATACAAGAAAGAACTGTTATTAATCAATAAAATAAAAATTGCATTTTCTATAAAAATGTAAAGGAATATAACAGCCCATATATGATGTCTTCTCCTGCTGCAGTCCAAATGGAATTGGAAACTAAATACAGAATACAGTGACACAACTGGATATAAGGGAACTGAAAGGGTTCAGTCCACAGGCAGCCAATCAGAAGGGTTTATATAGTGCTGCTGGTGTCTCATCATCAACAAGAATTTTTACACCTCCTCTAACTAGGCTGTGCATCTCTCTGTATACGGGTGTATTAAAATTGAAGTATGTTGAATCTCTAGGTAGCATGCTTATCTATGTGTATATACACTTACTGAACTCAACTAATGCTTACTTTTCTTCCCACCATGATTGATTGTTTGAACTTTTTTGGTGGGGTAAAAGATCATTTCATTTTAGTGTCCAACTCCTTACCACCACAAACACACACACGTCATTTACAAGCTTTATATATAATTTTTATTTTACAGGAGTCTACATATTAGGGAAGCTAGATTGCAGCCCATTAGTAAATCATTTAAGGTTAATATATTTACCAGTTAGCAGCTGCTGGCTCAGACAATGAAGCAGACAACACCCATTCAATTTACATTATGAGTCATACACTACTTCTGAAGGACAATGAATGGGTGACCCCATTGTCTGAACTCTGCTGGAAGCTAATTGGTATTAACAAACTTTTAATGATTTCTGACGCCCTATTCAACTTTTTCCCAGCAGTTGGGCCTGCCATGCTTGCAATTTCCCACCACGTATGGCCAAATTTTCCCTGCTTTCGGAAAAGGTGTAAATGAGCAGCACTGTGCCACGTTCAGCATTGCCTTCTCTCCCAGCAGCTTCAGCCTGTTAGGAGGATGGAGGAGGGGGCATATGTGCTGGTCTGCAGTTTTTTATGACTGAAATGCCAGCATATTCCAAAAGCAGAATTATGGTCTTTTGTGTTTATGTTACATACAGCATCTACTTGCGCTGCAATGTCAAGATGCAAGAATTCTACATCGTAATTATAATGCCTAAATTTCTGTGTATATTTATCTTTCAATCTGGTTTACATGTTAGGATTCATGCCTCAGACATGTCTATACAGACAGATAATTGTGTAACAGTAGCAGATATGCACAAGGGGGTAACTACAGACCTACGGGCTTGTTACGTTAGAACGCGTAGCGTATTTATGCTAGCGTAATTACCATGCACTTCCTTAGACACTCCCCTCGCTTGTACGTACTTTGGCCGTTTTTCGCTTTCCAAACCCTACCTTAACTTTTCCTAGCGTAACTACTAATAGATTTACGTATGTGACGGCCAAATCCAGCACATACTGTCCAATTTAAATGCCTCCCCCCGCCTCCAAAACGTAATTACGTGTGTCGTATTGATGCCCTCGCCCCTTCGTATTTACGCTGATGGTACGTGCGTTAGGAACTCTCTGTCACCTACATTACTGCTGCATGAGCTCTCAATACTTGTACATGTCTCCTGGTTAGTGCTTATGGGCCTGATCCAGACCTACGCCGATGCGCTGTGCTTACTAAAGCACAGCATATCGGCGTTCACTTACCCCGACACTCCCCCTGTGCGGGCGTATGGCCCCTTCCTTACGCCGACTGAAGGCTACCCTAACTTCAGCCAGCA
>WWET01002832.1:59319-78852 GCA_011038615.1 Limnodynastes dumerilii | reverse complement strand
TGACGCGTCCTGCACAGTGACACGCCCTGCACAGTGACACGCCCTGCACAGTGACACGCCCTGCACAGTGATACGTCCTGCACAGTGACACGCCCTGCACAGTGATACGTCCTGCACAGTGACACGCCCTGCACAGTGATACGCCCTGCACAGTGATACGTCCTGCACAGTGACACGACCTGCACAGTGACACGCCCTGCACAGTGACACGCCCTGCACAGTGATACGCCCTGCACAGTGACGGCAGTGTACACATCATATGACAGAGTAGTGGCAATGATATGTGAGAGCACTTTTCGACCATTGGAAGCAGCTTTTAGCCGACGTTACAGCTGTCCCTATTATGTCTGAACTGTCCCCATTTGTAGCCTGCAAAGGAGGGAAAGCTTATTTAGGTTTTTTATAGTGCTATCAGATTATACAGCGCTTTACAGAGAATATGTCACATTCACATCATTCCCTGCCCCATTGGAGCTACATACTAAGGTCCCATACACACATTAGGGTTAATTCATTCTGAAGCCAATTTACCTACCTGCATGTTTTTGCCATGTGGTAGGAAACCGGAGCACCTGGAGAAA
The DNA here is from genome assembly GCA_011038615.1 of Limnodynastes dumerilii. Taxonomy (NCBI): domain Eukaryota; kingdom Metazoa; phylum Chordata; class Amphibia; order Anura; family Limnodynastidae; genus Limnodynastes; species Limnodynastes dumerilii. The sequence continues at coordinate 78,271 of WWET01002832.1, read as the reverse complement.
ACCCAGGCAGACACGGGGAGAACATACAAACTCCACACAGATAAGGCTTAGTCACTGAGCCATTGTATTGTCCCATTATTAGGAAAGTAGGCGGCATTGTGAGCACATATGGTCATTTGTGGTAGAACTGGGCAGGCAGGGGCGAAACGTGACAGCCAGCTCCATGGCAAGAAGGTGGGGGCTGTGTCTGGATGGATGGCACTGGGTGGAGCCATACTACTTTATACGTGCTCTGCATATGTTTGGACAGCTACTGCCATCCATGTCTTGCACTCTCAATTATGACACTGACAATGTCTGTCCAGCACAATGTATAGTGTTTCTACTCAAAGACACAGGGGCCGATCCACACCTGGCGTTATTTTGCACTGTGCATCCTCAGGAAGATTGTACACGCGATTAGAAGTGATTTATACCACCTTGGCTCAGAGAGGAGTTTTGGGGAGGAGGTACGCCCAGACCCGAACACACACAGTTTGAATCCCAGCATAGGTACCATGTTAAATGGTCTTAGTTTGTCGAGATACCTGTTCTGGTTAGGGTTAGGCTGTGGGACAGAAAGGGTTAGAGTTAGGCTGCAAAGAGGAGAGGGTTAAGATTAGGAGAAGGTTAAGGTTAGGTTGTGAGAAGGGGGTGGAGAGGGTCAAGTAAACCCACCTGTCGCTGTGATGATCTTTTCTTCTAGCTGCAGAATGCCGAAAATGGATTAAAGTCAGCACTTTATTGCCACAAAGTGATCTGTCAAAAGACTATAAAACTACACCCTCTTTCTCTGCCCTGTTTCTTTTCATTGTATTTTATTAGCTATGCAATACTTTCATATAAAAAAAGAAATAAATTATGATTTTTTATTTCATACGCCCCCTCAGCAATCAATTTTTCACAGTGAGTTATTTGAATAGATATTTATCTTTTTAATCTTGTTGATGTTCGTTTACCAGGAAATTCCTGCATTCCTAGTACCCTATTGGCAGACTATAGAAATGACATACGAAACTGCTGTCAAAGCCGGATTAAAGAGCATGAGAAAAGAGCGCTTCATTGTGATTCACTATCTGTACGATATCAGGTACACTTATCCTGCACACTCAGTCATTTCTTCTTAATGCTAATGTTTATCTGTTTATGAACCCATAATTCTGAGGTCTGCAATCTATAACAATATCTAATGTACTGCAAAGGTTTCTTTTTATTATTGTATTATTTTCTTGTTGAAGACTAAACCTTCCTTGTTATATTCTGTTGGTCCTTTAGTCAGATTGCACACAGAATTTAACAATTTAGGGCCATTTGCAGACTACTGGATGTATAACATATACGTCCGCTGTTTAGCAGTTTCTCCTACTGCGAATGTGTAGTACATTTTTTACGTCATCTGCGTATCTTTTCCTTACGTAGATTGCGTAAATGTAGAAAAAGTCTGCATACGGCCCTTATTCTTTAAAAGAAAATACAATAGCAAAATGGTATTTTTCCAATATAACACAGAAACAATAAATAAGGCTAAGTATACAGTCACAACAAGATTATGTGTCGTTTTTGGCACAGGCGTATCTAAGGGGTCCTTTTACTATCATTAGAGCATCGAGCGCTAATGATAGCAGCCAGACTCGCTGCCCCTCACAGCAAGCCTGGCAGGACTGCGGGTAGTATTTACGAATACTTACCCCTCTGGCGAGCTTCCGCAGTGCTCAGTGAGCCTTTTGCTGACATCGGGCTGGATCCAGACTTAAGTAAGTGCTTGAAATTAGTTACTAAACCATATTGATTGCAGGGGGAGTCAAGTTAATTGTATTCTTTGCATGCAGGGATATATATTTGAATTGGTTACTGCACACAGATACTGACCAGCTTTACTATCACACTGTTATTTAGACTTGGGCTGGGAAGCATCATCTCTCAACTCTAATACTGTTTGCAGCAGATGAAATATGACTCCCCTGCAATCAGCATGGTTTAGCCCAGGAGTAAGTAAGTTCAAGAACTTACTTAAGTCTGGATCCAGCCCATCGCTCGGCCACGCTTGGAAACTAACACCCAGTGCATGTGCAGCAGCTGCCTTTTGGGACTTGTAATATTTCAAGTCCCGAAAGGCAAAATCACTTACCCTAACGTAATCTTCAGATGGCGTAATTTAACGTATCGGCACGAATTGTTAAAATCCACGCTGACACTTAGTAAATTCAGCGATCTTCGTTTTCATATGATAAAGCCTATTTTCGTAGGAAAAAGATCTTTGTAAATGAAGCCCTAAGATGCATATAGCCCCAGGGGCCGGATCCACAACAACTATGTCTTGCAAAATACGTCCGTCATTTTCCCATAATAGCTACTGTGCATGCGTAGTAACCGTTTTCCGTAATCTACGTATCGTTTTGTTACATAGATTGCGTATATGTGATCTTAAAGGCTGCATATACGCAATCTACGTAACAAAACGATACGTAGATTACGAAAAATAGTTACTCCGCATGCACAGTGGGAAAATGACGGACGTATTTTGCAAGACATACATTGTTGTGTATCCGGCCCCAGGTGTCTAATCCAGATTTAATAGCTATATATGTAGCCTCCGTGATCCAAAATCCACTTCCCCTGCACTCCTACGCACGGATGGTGGAGTCTTGCCCTGGACCCTACCTTACAGAGTATCGTATGTAAGGTCTAAACCCAGCCCTTACTGTACGATTTGCATGCCTAATCACGCATGCTGGGTGGCCCAGCCCCCCTTGCAGAGGCGGAATTCCCCATGGAACGCACCGGGCGACTGGAAATATGCGCAGTACCTATTCAGAACGGATTTACATTATAACGTCAGTAGAATTTATTCATTCTGGATCAAGCCTCAAAAGTGTCCTTCCTTCCTATTCATATAAATTGCTTTACACAATCCTCTATTTTAGGTGGGACATTCAACCACTGAGTAAACGTTGTTATTATTACACTTAGTTAAATGACACTATACGTCATGGCTGGAGGGCAATAACCACTGTGCTTTCTTATTACAAGGAATTGGTTAACGTAACAAGCTAATGTTCTGGGGCACGTAACAGCTGGGTGTAATAAATTGCTCTATAATCCATTGTAAGTGCACAGCCACTGAACTCGCTCCTCTTATTACAGTGAATTGGCTAGTATTGCATTTGATTGTTAGAGGATACTTAACCACTGAGCACAGTCTTTTATTACAGTGAATTGGTTTACTTTAGTTTCCATTGCTTGAGGGGTTTTAACCATTAGGCTCACGCTTCATAGTACAATAAATCGCTATAAATTATATTCTATTGCTTAAGAGCATTAACCACTGAAATGAATCTGTTTATATTAGATTCTATTGCTTGAGGGCAGGGGGTGCCAGGGGTCCGACTGCTACGGGGCCCAGAGGAGAGGGGGGGAACATGGCAGCTGCTCCCCCTCACTGTAAGCAAACTGTCAGGCATGTTATACCAGTGCTCAGCACTCCATGTATGAGTGTATGTATAGCGCTGTAGCACTCAGCAGCTCCGCCTCCAGTCCTGCCTGACTCCGCCTACTCTCGCCCAGCCAGACTCAGGCCCTATCTGCTTGCTATGGGGCCCGAATCTGTCACCTTTCGACCCTGCTTGAGAATCTTAACCACTGAGGTCACTTTTCCTATTACACTAAAAAAGTTTATATTAGAGTCTTTTGCTTGAGAGTTTTAACCAGTGAACCAACTCATTTTATTACAGTGATTCGATTTACATTATATTGCCTTGCTTGAGTGGATTAACCAGTGAGGCTAGTGTAATTATTACAATGAATCGCTTTATATTATATTCAGTAGCAAGAAAAATGGCTGCGCTTCTATCCAACAGATTAAATATGTTCAAGTGTATATATAAATATAGGGGTGCAGCCAAGGACCAAAGTGACCACTATGTAGATACAAGGAACAAATGAGGTCCGGCGCTCCAAACATGCATTAAATAATACTATGTGTCAGCACATAAATAAAAAGGAGGTTTAGGTCACAATATAGCTATATTGGGTTATCTCACCTGCCCAGCGTCAAGGCACCTCCTGTAGGTGAGTCCCTATCCATTTGCTATATGTGTACACAGGAGGTCTCTGTTAAGACACTACCTGCATTTGAATAGCATGTTCCTTATATTATATTCTATTGCTTGAGAATAATAACCACTGACGTCACTCTTCATGGCCCGTATTCAGAGTACCAGACGTATAATGTATACATCCGGTGTTTAGCGATTTCTACTGCGCATGCGTAGTCATTTTTTAACGTAATCTGCGTATCTTTTTCTTACGTAGATTGCGTAAATGCGGTCTGAACATTTACACAATCTACGTAAGAAAAAGATACGTAGATTACGTTAAAAAATGACTACGCATGCGCAGTAGTGACCGGACATATATGTTATACGTCCGGTACACTGAATATGGGCCCATATTACAATGAATTAGTTTACATTAGATACTATTGCTTGAGAGCATTGACTCCTGAGGTCCCTTTTCTAGTGACCGGACATATATGTTATACGTCCGGTACACTGAATATGGGCCCATATTACAATGAATTAGTTTACATTAGATACTATTGCTTGAGAGCATTGACCCCTGAGGTCACTTTTCCTGTTATAATTAATCATTAGATTCTTTTCAGTACTCATAGATTCATGTTAATAAACAGCGCTCAGTACTCATAGATTCATGTTAATAAACAGCGCTCAGTACTCATAGATTCATGTTAATAAACAGCGCTCAGTACTCATAGATTCATGTTAATAAACAGCGCTCAGTACTCATAGATTCATGTTAATAAACAGCGCTCAGTACTCATAGATTCATGTTAATAAACAGCGCTCAGTACTCATAGATTCATGTTAATAAACAGCGCTCAGTACTCATAGATTCATGTTAATAAACAGCGCTCAGTACTCATAGATTCATGTTAATAAACAGCGCTCAGTACTCATAGATTCATGTTAATAAACAGCGCTCAGTACTCATAGATTCATGTTAATAAACAGCGCTCAGTACTCATAGATTCATGTTAATAAACAGCGCTCAGTACTCATAGATTCATGTTAATAAACAGCGCTCAGTACTCATAGATTCATGTTAATAAACAGCGCTCAGTACTCATAGATTCATGTTAATAAACAGCGCTCAGTACTCATAGATTCATGTTAATAAACAGCGCTCAGTACTCATAGATTCATGTTAATAAACAGCGCTCAGTACTCATAGATTCATGTTAATAAACAGCGCTCAGTACTCATAGATTCATGTTAATAAACAGCGCTCAGTACTCATAGATTCATGTTAATAAACAGCGCTCAGTACTCATAGATTCATGTTAATAAACAGCGCTCAGTACTCATAGATTCATGTTAATAAACAGCGCTCAGTACTCATAGATTCATGTTAATAAACAGCGCTCAGTACTCATAGATTCATGTTAATAAACAGCGCTCAGTACTCATAGATTCATGTTAATAAACAGCGCTCAGTACTCATAGATTCATGTTAATAAACAGCGCTCAGTACTCATAGATTCATGTTAATAAACAGCGCTCAGTACTCATAGATTCATGTTAATAAACAGCGCTCAGTACTCATAGATTCATGTTAATAAACAGCGCTCAGTACTCATAGATTCATGTTAATAAACAGCGCTCAGTACTCATAGATTCATGTTAATAAACAGCGCTCAGTACTCATAGATTCATGTTAATAAACAGCGCTCAGTACTCATAGATTCATGTTAATAAACAGCGCTCAGTACTCATAGATTCATGTTAATAAACAGCGCTCAGTACTCATAGATTCATGTTAATAAACAGCGCTCAGTACTCATAGATTCATGTTAATAAACAGCGCTCAGTACTCATAGATTCATGTTAATAAACAGCGCTCAGTACTCATAGATTCATGTTAATAAACAGCGCTCAGTACTCATAGATTCATGTTAATAAACAGCGCTCAGTACTCATAGATTCATGTTAATAAACAGCGCTCAGTACTCATAGATTCATGTTAATAAACAGCGCTCAGTACTCATAGATTCATGTTAATAAACAGCGCTCAGTACTCATAGATTCATGTTAATAAACAGCGCTCAGTACTCATAGATTCATGTTAATAAACAGCGCTCAGTACTCATAGATTCATGTTAATAAACAGCGCTCAGTACTCATAGATTCATGTTAATAAACAGCGCTCAGTACTCATAGATTCATGTTAATAAACAGCGCTCAGTACTCATAGATTCATGTTAATAAACAGCGCTCAGTACTCATAGATTCATGTTAATAAACAGCGCTCAGTACTCATAGATTCATGTTAATAAACAGCGCTCAGTACTCATAGATTCATGTTAATAAACAGCGCTCAGTACTCATAGATTCATGTTAATAAACAGCGCTCAGTACTCATAGATTCATGTTAATAAACAGCGCTCAGTACTCATAGATTCATGTTAATAAACAGCGCTCAGTACTCATAGATTCATGTTAATAAACAGCGCTCAGTACTCATAGATTCATGTTAATAAACAGCGCTCAGTACTCATAGATTCATGTTAATAAACAGCGCTCAGTACTCATAGATTCATGTTAATAAACAGCACTCAGTACTCATAGACTCAGGTTAATAAACAGCGCTCAGTACTCATAGATTCATGTTAATAAACAGCGCTCAGTACTCATAGATTCATGTTAATAAACAGCACTCAGTACTCATAGATTCATGTTAATAAACAGCGCTCAGTACTCATAGACTCATGTTAATAAACAGCACTCAGTACTCATAGACTCAGGTTAATAAACAGCGCTCAGTACTCATAGATTCATGTTAATAAACAGCGCTCAGTACTCATAGATTCATGTTAATAAACAGCACTCAGTACTCATAGATTCATGTTAATAAACAGCGCTCAGTACTCATAGACTCATGTTAATAAACAGCGCTCAGTACTCATAGATTCATGTTAATAAACAGCGCTCAGTACTCATAGACTCATGTTAATAAACAGCGCTCAGTACTCATAGATTCATGTTAATAAACAGCGCTCAGTACTCATAGACTCATGTTAATAAACAGCGCTCAGTACTCATAGATTCATGTTAATAAACAGCGCTCAGTACTCATAGACTCATGTTAATAAACAGCGCTCAGTACTCATAGATTCATGTTAATAAACAGCACTCAGTACTCATAGGCTCATGTTAATAAACAGCACTCAGTACTCATAGGCTCATGTTAATAAACAGCACTCAGTACTCATAGGCTCATGTTAATAAACAGCACTCAGTACTCATAGGCTCATGTTAATAAACAGCACTCAGTACTCATAGGCTCATGTTAATAAACAGCGCTCAGTACTCATAGATTCATGTTAATAAACAGCACTCAGTACTCATAGGCTCATGTTAATAAACAGCACTCAGTTCTCATAGATTCATGTTAATAAACAGCACTCAGTACTCATAGGCTCATGTTAATAAACAGCACTCAGTACTCATAGATTTATGTTAATAAACAGCACTCAGTACTCATAGACCTATGGTTATAACAGCGCTCAGTACTCATAGACTCATGTAGCACTTTCCCTTATATATCAATCCCTAATATCCTATAGAGTGTAAGCCTGTGGCAGGGCCTCTTACCCACCCAGTCTGTCTATTACCACCCAGTCCTGTTATAATGATTGTTAAAATTGTAAAGCGCTATGTAATCTGATGGCGCTATATAAATACCTGTTAATAAATAAATAATAGACAGCGTTCAGCACTCATAGGGCCCAATGCAATTTGCCGTGAAGATGGGAAAAACTTGCATTGCTCTATTTCCTTCTATTAAGGTAGGCAAAATTCGTGGATTTTTATGTGCACTTCTATGGAGTACGCATAAAAATCCACAAATAAAAGTTTGCGGGATTAGCTCCACACCGTAAATAACTCAGGTGCAAAGATAATTAAATCAGGCCCAGTGTCAAAAGTTACCTGCCATGCTCTATTATAGAATGTAATGGTTGGGAAACACACCAGCTATGTATTTATAAGATGCTATTATACTAGGGTTACAGCATGATTGGCAGCTCTCTCATATATGTGTCTATAATTATCTGTAATGGTTTATAAGGATTAGCTTATACATTATTTGCAGGATCTTAGAGATCGTCTCTGGGACATTTGTGACAGCCGGAAGGAGGAAGCTGAGCAGGAACGCTCTGATATCATGAATGACGGCTGGCTGCAGGATCACCTGGGGATACTTATGAATCATTTCTTCTCATTGATGCAGGTAAAGTCAGTATTCTCCCTGCAGGCTGTACTCTTCCAGACACTTCACTTCTCATTTTCCAAGGATCTCTCTGTCCCTGGCCTCACCCGCTCTTCAGGGGCCTGATTCAGAGATACGATTTCCACGGCACTTAGGTGCGTATATTTAAGATCCTAGAAAATTTGCAAAACTGCGCATGCGTAGTAATAGTGCCACGCCGTCTACGTAGCAGTTAGGAGCGTAAATTCGCTAAGAGCGTAAGTTTGAATCGCACGCAAGCACTTAAGATCTTAAGTGCAGCGAATCTTTAAGATCTTAAGGATTTGCATGGAAAGGGGCGGGGGGAGGCAGGGAAATGAGGGAAAGTGGGCGCGGGCTGACACTTAGGATCTTAAATGAACGCTACCACGTCACTTAAGATCCCAAATGACAGCGTAGAGTTAGGGCTAGTCAATGGTGGTCTAAGTTTAAGATCCACCGCTGTTTGCAAGGGGAGTGACTCTTTATGCAGTGGGCTGGAACCTGCTAGGATCTTAACATTAGATGCGTATATTTGCGATCTTTTCGCAATCGCATCTCTGAATCAGCCCCCAGGTTCCCAAGGACTGCTTTAGGTGTTGTTTCCATAGGTCTGATAGATCTGGTTGCACTAGGCATTATAACCCAGGGTTTCCAAAGCTTCCTCCCTGGAGATCCCAGAGGGAAGCATTAGATGCATGCAAATCACGTTATTAAGCCCCGCCCCTTGACTGAATACTGAATACTAGTATACTAGTGTTGCCAGGCAGGGGGGCAGGACTTGAGGCCGTGGTTTCCATGAAACCACAAGCCTGAAGTCCCTTGCGGGAGATTTGCCCGAATTTTGGGAGTCTCCTGAGCATACCGGGAGAGTCGGCAACCCTGTTATAACCACTTTCACTCACAGAGACAGATTTCTGCCAGCAAGGCATATGGAAATTGTGATTACATAGGCAGTGGTGCTGGGGGTGGAGCTGCTAAGGGGCCTTGAGTAGATAGGGGCCAATGGCAGCCGCCTCCACCTCACTGCGCTCATGAAACTCTAAGCAAGCTGTTAGAGACTGGCTGCATAAGACAGCGCTCAGCATTCCATGGATGAGAGCTAAGCGCTGTTTATAAATACACTACAAGCAGACGAGAGCCCCGCCTCCAGACAAGAGCCCCGCCTACTTGCTATGGGGACTGAGCTTACCAACTTCTGCCCTTGTACACTGTATGCAGAGACGGAATACTCTCCAGGAGTTGAAAAACTACAAGTTCCAGAATGCTTTATCTGTATAGTCATAGCTGATACATGACAAAGCATGATGGGACATGTAGTTTCTTAACACCCGTAGAGCCAGAGGTTGGCCTCTACTGTATATTGATTAAGAGGCAACACCAAACCTAAGTCAGGATGGGTCAGTGTGGGTTCCGATCAATTAGCACAGATTCACACTCAGTAAGGTAAGTAAGTATTCAGAGATGCGTTTTTTCAAATGTCCGCAATTACGTAGAATGCCCACACCCACCAACACCCATGAAACCCCCTCTCACGGCCGTGCAATCGCAGACTTACGCCTCCATAGACCACCTCTAACTTTACGTTTGTACTTATGTGCGTATATGTATGCTGTACATGCAAATCTAGGTAATCGCGCCCTCAAAGACTCACTTAAATGCCTCCCCCACCCTCTTTCACGTAACTTTTCAGGTACATATTTCAACCCCGCCACTCCGTACGTATGTCGCCAAGTGCGATTCACATGTCCGTGCCTAAAGCACTTACGCTCGTATATTCTACATAACTTATGTAAATAAAATGACTACAAATGCGCAGTTAAAATGTACTTAAAAATACGCACACGACTCCACGTCAAAACGGATCTGTGAATACGGACCTAAAAGTGGCCACAATCAGCATTAAAGTCGAACTAAATTTAGGCCTGGGCCTAGCCCTTCACGGTCCTAACAGGCTAATACAAGAGCCAGCCACACAGTGTATTTTTGTATACAGTATCCTGTGCTGTGGTACAAGTTTTTTCCTTTCACTAATCTCAAAAACCAAGTAAACCTGAAGACTACATATCTGCAGGTGGAAATGCATTCGCTGAACACCGTGCCGCTCCCCAGCCTGTCGTCTTTGTGAATGTGGTTTCTCTCATCTTCCCAGGCTTTGGCATTGCCGTTTTTTGTCAGTTGCCCACATATTTTCACTGCTGGCATAATAAATCTCCCTGGCAGGTGTTTTTGCCACAGCCAAGCACCTACAATACAGCATCTATGCAGCTTCATTCTCCTATGAGCAATATGGATCACTTCAGATAAATCAGACCTTTAGAAGTGTTTTGTTGTAATGTTTTGTAGTCACGTTCTGAGCAGTGTCAGCGTTTCAGAGCCAGAACTCATAATTCATAGAAAAGTATTGGACGTAGACAATAATATGGTGGATAATAGCAGCATGCAGCCTGAATGACTGCAGGGAGGTTTTTCGGAATGCGATGGGAGACACAAATAATGGGCCAGATCCTAAGCTACGTACGCGAGCGATTTTACGCTAGCCGCTGACGTAAAATCACCCATTAGTATTTACTGAGCTGCAGATGTTACGCCACGTAACTCTGAACGTAAGTACCAGCCACGTATCACCAGGCTAACAACGGGCGAAGGGGCATGCCAGACATATATGACAGCTGTGATTACGCTTTGGAGGCGGAGAGAGGGATTTAAATCGTACAGTATGGGCGTGCTTAGACACTTACGAAGCCTGTACGTACGTCAGTAGTTACGCTACGGAAAGTTAAGGGTTTGGGAAGTGTAAAACGGCCAAAGTAGGTACAAGCGAAGGGAGTGCATAGAAAATACGCTACGCGATGAAACGTAACAAGCTCTTAGGTCTGGATCTACCCCGATGTTTTTAACTTAAAGTTTTAAACATATTTTCAAGGAATGCACAAATTACATACAGTGTACAATAAAATAAATACAACACACAGTAAAATATGTCCAATACAATGTAAAAGGAGAGAAGGGATAGCGATCGGGGCTAGAGAGTGGAGAGAGGTGGTGAGGTGAAAATGTGCTGGGGGGGAGGGTGGAACAAGAGGATAGACGGCCCTGCTTATAAGTGCTAACATGCTGAAGATGGGAGGGGACTAAACGGAGACACAAAGATGAAGAAGGTTGGGGGGAGGATAGGTTAGGAGGAAGCAACAAGACAAGGGGAGGAGAGGTGAGACTAGGTGGAGGAAGGGTAGGCTAGTCTGAAGAAGTGGGTTTTGAGGGAGTGCTTGTAGCGTGGTGGATAGCCTACGTTTGAATCGCACTTTGGGACATACATGCGGTGGGGTGTGGTTGAAATCCATACGGACAAAGTTACGTGAAAGTGGGTGGGGGGGGCATTTAAATGACCATTTGAAGGCGCAGTTAGGTAGATACGCACGTATGTAAGTATTATACGCACGTAAATGTACACGTAGAGATAAGGGTGCTCTATGGAGTCATAAGTCACCGACAACATGGCCGTGTGAGGGGAGTGTCCTGGGTGTAGCCTTGCCACGTACGTGTGTATGATTGCGTACTTGTTACTAACGGATCCGTGAATACGGTCCATGGTTATCACGTTGGAGAGGAGGCAGCAGCTGTTGGCAGAGCGAAGGGGTCGGTCAGAAGTATGGATGGAGATAAAGGAGTAGAGGTAGCCCGGATTGTAAAGCTGTATCATTAGTCCCTTAAAACATATGGCTAGAAATCCAAATCTACTCCAGTGTCAGCGCGTTTCATACACGTTCGTGCCACGCGTTTTGGGCATATCCTAACTCATCCAGATGTGTTTCCTGTAATCTGCGCACCAGTCCAGACTTCTGTACATCTAGGTTAGCCCTGGCTGTCTGAAGTCCATCTGGGGAAATTGATAACATGACCAGTGGTAGCCGATCAATGCCATTCTTTTGCACGGGATTTTGCCATGTGCTATAGAGGACAGGACTGAATGTGACATGAGAGATGTCCATATACAAAGAGATGAAAAGAGGGAAGACAAGAGACACAAACTCTATAGTTAATGAATAGTTGGAAGTATCTTGGTCCTCTGAAAGTTTTGATGCTATACCTTCCTTATATTTTGTATATAGAGAGGTACAAAAGCAAACTAATCTCTCTTATGTCTTACACACAGGGGGAAGTAGATCGTTTCCAAGATACAGTGAGGTTCCTGCATGATTATTATCAAGGAATGGAAAAGAAAATCCCATCTGAGACCAGTCAGGAGTTTGCTCGCATTCCACTCCTGGATATTTCTCATCCCAGCCTAACAGAGGAATCTGTCAAGCCAAATAGGTACATGGGACATCTTGGCAGGGACGGGAGAAGAGAATGCCAGGCCCTATAGCAGATGTCAAGATGGACGGGGAGGGTCAACTTGCGGGCGTTGGCGGTCAGACACTGCCTTGAGCTGTCAGCATCTAGCAGGCTAAACAGCACTCAGAGTCTCTAAATGCTGAGAGCTGGACAGTGCTAAGCTTCTGGCAAAGCTGAGCGTTGTCTAACCAACCAGAAGCTGTCAGCATCCTCTGTGGGTACAGGTTGCTTCGGGTTCCTCTCTCCACCAGACCCTGTAGAAGCTGCCCCCACTGCATCTTAGATAATGTATTCCATATATATTCTACCAATGATATCAAATAAACACTATAACAAGTTACTAATGGGCAGTTTTGCCATAGGTTTCTGCCTTTATGTATATCAAGATTTACTCCCTTTGGTGACTGTAATAGATGGGCAGCCAATTAGGAGTGATGTTTTAAACCACTGAATCAGGCACAGTTAAAATACAGCTCCCGATAGGATGCAGTTGCCTGTTAGAATATCTAATTTCAGACACTGATAGCGCTTTCACATCTCCGCCCTTAAAAAACCCGGAATTTTCAACCGGGGTCATTGCCAGGTGAATTGTCGGGTAAAAAAAAAGCCCTGTTGTAAGGCCTTTTCTTACACAGGAAGTTAAAAAAGGTGGACCAGAAAGGAGACAGGAAACAACCAAATTCATAGCAGAAAGGAGACAGACAACTACAACCGGAGCAAGCAGCATTTTTGGAGTTTGTTCCATTTTATTTAATTGGCGAGTTTCATGCATTAGGTTTTGAGAATACTATGGATGGTCCCTCATTACACCACTAAAAGGAAATGCTACATCGCACTTGCAATGGTGGACTGTTACTACTTTATTTCTCCCCTTATATATTATGTATCACTGACATCACACTTGTGAGGTGGGGATCAGCGCATCGTTCAGATCCTTTCACCCTTTCTTCTATTTTCTTTCTGGTATACTTGCAGTTCTGCTATTCGCCGCTTTGAATTTAGTAGTTGCTTCTTGTCTCCTTCTGGTCCACAGCTGGACCAGAAAGGAGAAGCACAACTGCTAAATTCCCGGTGGCGAATAGCGGAACTACAGGCGGACCAAAAAGGTGACAGACAAGTAGTCCAAAAATGCTATAGCAATAGTAAACAAATCTCTCCGATCAGGTGTCTCTAAGAGGCCCATGTTGAAAAATCACATGGGACCCTTCACATTGACACCTTTCCCATGTGGGACCTGGAATAAACCTTTCTTTGTCCAGGAAAATGGGACGTTTCACATCACCACCATATGCCCAGGCTTTCAGCCGAGACCTGGGGTTTTGGCTAAAAACATGGGTTTTTAGTGGTGATGTGAAAGGGGTTTAATATAGCCGACAGCTGTATCACAGCTGTATCAGTGTCTGAAATAGTATCACAGCAGAAAATTTCCCCTTGGTATGGATAATCGTCGAAGGGTCCTTTTTCATCATTTACCTGTTCCTAATAGCGGGTAGGTGAGGGTTAAACAGCAGGACAAGGAGGGTTAAGGTCAGGCAGTTTGAAGGGGAAGTTCTGCTACAAGCAGAAGGATAGAGTTAGGCTGCGGGTCAGGAAGGGTTAAGGTTAGGCTGCTAACAAGTGGAAGGTTAGAGTAAAGGTAATATTATATTATTTTATTTATATATTGCTTTGACCTTGTAATAAAGGTTCCTGAAGGAGCAGCTGATATATAGTATTAATGTTAGTGAGTTAGTTTTTTGCAAATCCTCTAGGCGCGGTTATAATGGTTTCTTCATGATGACAATCCTATCGATGCCTCACTGCCAGGAAGTGGTTAGGCGCAAAAGAAGCCATTCTAAGCGCTGAATCACACCCCTTCTGACTGACTGCCCGGCTTTTAATACAACTCACTATTAGTCAGACTTACCAGAACGTAACTCATTGTGTGTCAGGCGTTCCCTGTATTTGCTCCATCAGCTAAATGGGGGTTTTATTGAGGGCAAATGGGAGTTAAAGACTGACAATTATGTAGAGGTAGAAGCAAGTCCTGTAATACTTTGTCAAATTAAGACAAAAAGATGTTGCCGTCCAATGTTAACCTCTCTGAAACACAAGGTTTACACATCCAGCTTGTTTATTCATATGTAGTTTAAACATAATTATATTGGAGTTTTATCATTGTGTTTACTATTTGTAGGATTCCTCTGGTTCCTCGAAGACCTCGGTCCCAAGAGGGAAGCTCAGCAAAGCAAAAGCATAAATCAGCACCACCAAAAGGAAAAGAGGATTCCTCAGTGGAGGTTAAAGGACAATTCCCTGAAGCTGATCAGAAGCTCATTAATGACACATGGCAAGCAGCCCTGTCAGCTATCACAGATATGGTAATGTATTACAGACTCCATAAGGGAAAGTGATCCCTACATTTCAGTACCTTAGACCTTAATTAACTTTGGCCCGGATTTACAACCGCGGACGTATTACACATACAAATTACAGAGAATAGCTACTACGCATGCATAGTAACTATTTTACGTCATCTACGCAATGTACGTATCTTTATGTTATGTAGATTGAGTATATGCAGTCTTTAAGTAGCTATTCTCGGTAATTTACGGACGTATGTTTACTACGTCCGCGGTTGTGAAACCGGCCCTTTAAAATTAAATGAAAAGTTTAAATGTATTAAGATAGTAAACAGATTATTAATTTGATGAGAACCTTATTACTGATTGCTTCGTGCCCATTTTCCATAACATTTACTACCAGAACAAATCAGAGTATAATCCTAACACCATCTCTTGTCTATGCTCCATGACCATCTATGTCTATAACCATCTTACTCAACTTCTGCTTCACTCTTCGACCCTCTGTAATCTGGGCCTTGGTCTTGGAACACAGAAGGTCAAGGCCAAGGTCACCAATGACTATCTGATATCCAAATCCAAAGGGTCATGTCTCCTTGTTTATGCTCCAGGACTTAATTGCTGCCTGTTTACTATGGACCGTCTTCTCCTAATTAGAATCCTTCACTAAATATTGGGTGTCCATCCCTGATTCTGCTTCTCCCTAACTTCTTCTCTATTCCTAAATCAGATTCTTCCTAATATTGGGGTAGATCCAGCACTAAGTACGCTAGCCGCTCTTTTGTATATTGGCATGCATGCAGCAGATGTTACGCCACACAACGTAACTCTGAACATACGTACCAGCCTAGTATCAACAGCATAACTACATACGAAGGGACGTGCCAACCATACGACAGCCGTAATTACGCTTCGGAGGCAGGGAGAGGCATTTAAATCGTACAGTATGGACATGGTATGGCAGGTATGTACGAGTGGCCTTTACGTACGTCAGTACTTACACTGTGAAAAGTTAAGGTAGGGTTTGGCAAGTGTAAAACGGCCAAAGGAAGTACGAGCGAGGGAAGTGCCAAGGGGAGTGCATAGGAAATACGTTACGTGATGAAACGTAATGGAAACGTAGGTCTGGATCTGGGCCATTGTCTCCATCCCTATCTCTACTTCTCCCTAACTTCGGCTCCATACCTGTCTCTACTGCTTCCTAACTTCAGCTGCATACCTGTCTCTACTGCTCCCTAACTTGGTCTCCATCCCCAACACTACTTCTCCCTAACTTGGTCTCATCCCAACACTACTTCTCCCTAACTTGGTGTCTGTTCCTAAAACTACTTCTACATATGTTGGTCTTTATCCCTAACTCTATATCTGCCTAATTGTTTTGTATCTTTAACTATCTATTAAATATTCTCACTCCTGTGTTCCTTCAGTGACTTTCAAAAGTAAAAATAAGTTTTACATCACAATGGTTTTGAAAAAACACCCAACCATTCCTATCTGGAGGAATAAATCACCTGTGACGAGCTGTGGTTTTGAAAACAGCTACCAGATTGCCCCTACATTATATCCCACACTTCGTGAACGAATGTGTCATATTTGAAGAGTCGATAGTTTTACTTGAATTACATGCACTGAATACTTTTAATGTATATGATGTTTGTTAATCTTTCAATCAATGATACTGTTCCCAAAGATGACACTTGAAAAACAGACACTAGAGGCCGAAGAAGAGATTGAGCGGCAGACCATGGATATGAAAGAGAAGGAGAAAGCTAAAACCTCCCAAACAACTGCTAGAGACAGTGTGAAAGGGGCAAAAAAGAAGCCTCTGAACTCGCCAAACAGGAAAAAAGGTATTTAATGTCCATTGATTGTAGTGGAGATATTATAACTGTGTAAGCATTAGAGTTATAAATATCATTATTTGTTTATTAACAGGTTTTTATATAGCGCCAGCAGATGACGTAGCACTTTACAATTTTAACAATCATTATAACAAGACTGGGTGGTAACAGACAGACTGGGTAGGTAAGAGGGTCCTGCCTGCAAGCTCACACTCTATAGGACATCGGAGATTGATACATAAGGGTTAGTGCTCTATATCACACAATGGACCAGCCAGTTTGCATGGTAAGAGTGCTCAGTGCTCTGTATGATCCAGTCACACAGCAGTGTTAGTAGCAGAACTGAGGGGAAATTTTAGAATGGAGAGAAAGTGACCAAGTTTGTTTTAATCATGAGAGGTGATCCAGATATCATAGTAGTTGTAAATAGTGTAGACAAATGTTAGGAAATGGGTTTTGGAATTTGGTACGCTTGTCTGAAGAGGTGAGTTTTAAGGGAGCACTTGAAAAAAGTAGAGGATCGTCTTAGTGGGCAAGGAATGTTATTCCAGAGGGTGGGTGCAGCCCAGGAAAAGTTCTGTAACCAGGAATCAGAGCATTTGTTTAGTGTACAGGAGAGCTGAATGTCCTGTACTTACCCTGGGTATGGTACTAGGTGTGAATTGCTGGTCACTATCAAGAAGACTGTATATTCAACTGATCACTACTAATAATAGCGTTATGAATGATTGATTATAATCTATTCTATGCTGGAGAATGCTAAACACTTTTGTTATGGAGAATTCAGACTGATATACATTATGCTGGGCTCTACTAAGACTCTTGTTTACCGTTAAGGAGAATTGAGAGTCTTGTGTATATTAAGATAGACACTAATGAGAGTTCTTTTTTATTATTAATTAAAAGCTTGACCCATTACTAGCCAGGTGTCTAGCTTTGAAAAATATTTGACAAACCCTCCCCCCCCCCGTGTCCTTTAATTCATCAGACCCCTCCCCCCTTGTCCTTTAATTCATCAGACCACATAACTTGTAAAAACACAGGTGTCTTTCTTTAGGTTACCTTTTTTGTCAGTAGATGAAACTTTAACTTGCTGAAAAGATTTGTGAAAAGGACCGTGGAGTTTCAGTATGGATCTCAATAGAGATAACAGGGCTCCCTTGCAATCATCCTTTCACCACTGCAACCACCATCCAGAAAAATACGTTTTTAGTAATTGCCTGGGTTGTGTGGGCGCCACCTGGCTGCTGCAGGTGGACAGGAGACCACAACCTATACCAAATACTACAGTATACATAGATGGAATATTTAGTTGTGTACTATGCTAGACTCTACTGAGACTCCTGGACACAGTTCTGAATGATTCGTACTGATTTGTAAAATACTGGACACTGCTGAGGCTCCTGAATGCTATTACACATATATACATTGATGTCTGATGAACAATCAGTGAAAATGTAGAGTAGTTGGTATTGCAGAAGTAATAAAACCCCAGTAAAATTGGGATTTTTATGTGTCATTTTATATTGTTTAGCCTATTTTATGATATTAAGGTGTATTTGCATTTATTTATGTACTTATTATCCTTTATGTGAATGGTGGCATAAGTATTTGAATACCATTCCTGTCACAAGACCATATCCAAAATTTATCATGTCAGCTGACTTACGCAAGTGTCTGTGTAAGGCAGCCATTGCAAGTGCTTGGCAGATGTTACTTACGGGAGCTCTGAACACGTGGACCACTTGACAACTTTCCATACATTCAAATATACTCACTGGGTGCAGGGGGGGGGGCATTTAAATCATACAGTACTCGTGCAAGCAGAAATCACTCTTAAGTTTGGATCAGGTCCATAGTGCTTCCTGATTATTATTGTGAGTGGAGAATGACAGGTTACAGCGTTGTGAGTCCCCGCTGCGATGTTTCACATTGCGAATTAGGGACATCCGAAAGGTGCTTTTCGGCTGTCCCTATTTCTAATGTGATACACCGTTTTCAGAAGAGCCGCTGCCAGACCACCGGAGAGGTGAGTAACCCTCTTTGGGGACTTATGATTACGCTGGAGGGTTTAGGGTTAGGCTGCGGGGGGATGACTTAGGGTTAAACTGCAGTGGAGTGAACTTAGGGTTAGGTTGCGGGGGGTTG
>WWET01002832.1:6352-18844 GCA_011038615.1 Limnodynastes dumerilii | reverse complement strand
GCGGTCTAAAAGACTGCATATACGCAATCTACGTATCGAAACGATACACAGATTACGTACAATAAGTACTTCGCATGCACAGTAGCTACTGTTTATTGAACTACGTCCGTCTATGAAAGACGGACGTAGTTCTGGATCCTGCCCAAAGTGCCCCCAGAATTCCCTCTGCTTCTTGGTGCCGTCAGAGGAGTGGAATGCACCTTCACGGCCCACTTCATCCCGTTACTCCGTCCTCAGGCTACAGAATCGGCTGCACTGACGATAGTTGAACACCTGATCCGATACCTGCAACTGGAGAGCTAAGGTGAGTATCGGGGGGGTCTTCCTCTCTCAAAAGTACCAATAGTGCCCCCTTATGGCAGCTCTGTGTATTGGCGGTACCCTACTATTGATACTCGCTGCTGGAGAGCTGTACTATGCTGCACATCAGCGAGAGAATTGCATAAGGAAAGACTTTCCTGTGCATCAACTCGCTGTGCATCATAACGGCAGGTTCCGTGACATCATGGGTGATGTCACATAGGGCGGAGAACCTTGGATGTGTCTCGTGCCAAAAAATTTCTTTCGGAGGTCCTGCCAGTACTTACTGCTGTAGAGCTAAGGCAAGTATAGACAGACCCCCCCTTTCTCTCTGGGCTCGGGACAAAAGTCTCGGCAGTCTCCCTCTAATAGCGGTCCTGCCCCAATACAGGAAACAAACTACTTTCTACTCACAGGAGATTAGGTTAAAACTCTTTATAGCCACGAGTTGCTCCAATGTCCTTTAACACAGTAATAAATAAAACATTTACATTAACACCATATTAATGCATTAAGTATACTATTCTTCCAAGATTAAAATATATTAATTGCCCACTTGAGTTGAAAGATCACATATTATAGTAATCATGATATAACAATCTTTTATGTGTTTTATTTGTCTCATGCAGGTAAAGGAAAATGGAAACAGCCTTTTATCAGACATGCTGAATTAAAGTCATCGATTACCTTATACAACTCAAGAAATCAAATGGCGGAAAGGGATCTATTCTCTAACATATCAAACAAACGTTGTAATGCGTTATTTCCTCCGATTCTTGACCTATGGGCCCAGAATGACGCAATGCAGAGGTCCATTACATTGCGGATTTAAGACATTTTTCACTATCATTCAGGGCCAGAATAACAATGGGGTGGATGGAACTACAGCCCCAGGCCTATATATTAAAATAAGCCCATCATGAAATCCAATTCATATGAGGACCGGTCATCCAACTGGCTACCGACTGTAGAACCCTGCCGTGTTTCTCATGCACCTTGGTAGCTGCTCTCCTACTGAGAAGATCTGTGCTATCATTAATATGTAAAATAGCCAATGTTGGAGCTGCTACGGATGCTCTGCTGCATCATCTCCTCCCATCAGCCATTGTGGAGAGCAGATGTGCCTCGCGAACCTTCAAGGAGCTAAGTAATGTTAGCAAGCATATGCTCCATGTGCTATACTGGTCACAATAACGCATGGCTGGTCATGCCCACTCCAGTGGGCACTTTCAGACCCAGGCCTTCGTGGGCCATAATCCGGCCCAGCTGTTATTTAAAAGGGCACTTCTTTTATTGCGATTAGACATAGATTAACTACAAAATATAAACTTAATGAGATTTTTGGAAGCAAAATGTGGAAGTATCTATTGTGTGTTAAATGTTTGTTGGTTGTCTGTGTGAGAAACGATTATACATGTATAAGCAGAACAACAGAGAAATCAAAGAAAAGAAAGCCTGTGAAAAGGATATATACAGGAGTTTGTGTCAGTTGAGTACACATAGACCTATAAAATAAATATAAGGGCTTAAGTAGGTCACTCTGACATAAGATTAAAAATAAAATAACTCTCTCTGTTGCTTTCTGAAAACCAACTAATGATATGTCATCACATGGGAAAAGAAATGGCCTATATAAAATATATTATTTTTAACTGTTTTACCAATGCTTTATTATGTTCCCTTCATGCCTCCACTCTCCAGATATCAATAAAAATGAAAATATAACACACAATCCAAAACACCATGTGGTATGCTCTCCAGCGGTTGCAGTTCCCACTACGATGGGCTGCTTTTAGAAATAGAGACAGATGAAAGTTACTTTTCGGCTGTCTCTATTTCGAATATGCAGCCATTTTAGAATTTTTCTTTTATAATTAGGTGAGTGTGCCGATCGGCATACTCACCCATTCATTTTCATACACCTGCTGGTACCTGCCGCTGACAGCACCGGAGAGGTGAGTAACCTCTCCGTGGACTTTTAGTGTTAGGGAATGGAGGGTTAGGGTTAGGGTTAAACTTCAGGGAAGGGGGTCTTAGGGTTAGGCTATAGAGAAGGGAGGGTTAGGGTCAGTCTGCGGGGAAGGGAGGGTTAGGGTCAGGCTGTGAGGAAGGGAGGGTTAGGGGCAGGCTGTGTGGAAGGGAGGGTTTGGGTTCAGGCTGTGGGGAAGGGAGGGTTAGGATTAGGGTAATAGAAGGGGAGGGTTAGGGTTAAAATTAGGGGAAGGGTTGGGGTAGTTTTTAGGCTTACCTATATTAATTGCTATGCCTCACCGAGGTTTAAGCAATTGATGTCCCAGCCAGTTCGAAACTGGCTGGGAGAGAACGGCCCTATTGAAATAGGGCTGTTCTTTGCGGGGACCCAAACCCCCCCTCCGACTGGTAGAGAATGACCCCCCTCTTGTTTTCTAGGAGGACTCCCACTTGTGTGGTGGTGTGGGATGGGCATGCATCGCTTCGGCCTTCCCTTTTATTGTAGTTTTCTTTTGGATGAAAGAGATGAAAAGGAGTTAGAAAGTCTCAGCTTCAAGATTTGTAATTAGCTAGATACTAACAGCACTCATGCTTATTCTTATGCTGTACCTGTATGAGAGAAGCTTTATTATGATGTAGAGATATCAAAGAATATAATTATCTGTTTATAATTGTAACCTATGGCATTGCTGGCATGTACTCATCTGTACAATTTGTAATGTATAACATTCAGTATCACTGATAATAAAATACAGTCCAAACACTGCAATGATCTGGTTCAATGTGTATTGATCTGATGTATTATGGGGGCTTTTTATTTTACATAAAATTATACAGAGCTGTGGATAAAAAATAGACAAATAATAAGAGTGTGCAGCAAAGTAAATGAGGTTCAGCCAGCAAATCACTTTCAACCACTTCCTGCTTTTAGAAAGCGTGGAAAGGAAAGGAGATAACATCCTATTATGCAGAAAAACAAAAAACAGATAATCAAAATGAAAACATGCACACAAGAAGCCCAGACATAGACCGCGCTTCATAGAGACCTTATTGACCAGCTGCTGTGTAGCGTGACAATCTGGACACTCAACATTTACCAAAACAACATCCAATGCAGCGAGTGCCTCGCACACCTTAGAGCAGAAAGCGGCCAGTACAGGGATCGTTCTATTACAACTAGTGGCCAGTACATGGATCATCCTATTACAACTAGTGGCCAGTACAAGGATCGTCCTATTACAACTAGTGGCCAGTACAGGGATCGTCCTATTACAACTAGTGGCCAGTACAGGGATCATTTTATTACAACTAGTGGCCAGTACAGGGATCATCCTATTACAACTAGCGGCCAGTACAGGGATCATCCTGTTACAACTAGCGGCCAGTACAGGGATCATCCTATTACAACTAGCGGTCAGTACAGGGATCATCCTATTACAACTAGCGGCCAGAACAGGGATCATCCTGCTTTATGTTAGCCAACAGTCATTGAAATGCTAACTGTTCTACTTAGGTTTGTATAATGGTTATTACTACATAGTGGTCATCACAATGGACCTGATTCACAGATAAGAGTGAGTGAGGTGAAGGCAGATCCGCATCTAACTCACTCTTCCAGCCCCCAACTCACCCCCGTTTTTAGGTACCTTATGGCACTTACCAATCCCATCGAGTTACCTTGTGCCTCTGTGCAATGGGGTAGATCCAGATCTCAGCTTGCAATCCGTTTACTAGCGTAGCGTATTTACACCTGTGCACCTTCTATACACTCCCCCTGCATGTATGTACCTTCTATACACTCCCCCTGCATGTATGTACCTCTTGCAATCCGTTTACTAGCGTAGCGTATTTACACCTGTGCACCTTCTATACACTCCCCCTGCATGTATGTACCTTCTATACACTCCCCCTGCATGTATGTACCTTCTATACACTCCCCCTGCATGTATGTACCTTCTATACACTCCCCCTGCATGTATGTACCTTCTATACACTCCCCCTGCATGTATGTACCTTCTATACACTCCCCCTGCATGTATGTACCTTCTATACACTCCCCCTGCATGTATGTACCTTCTATACACTCCCCCTGCATGTATGTACCTTCTATACACTCCCCCTGCATGTATGTACCTTCTATACACTCCCCCTGCATGTATGTACCTTCTATACACTCCCCCTGCATGTATGTACCTTCTATACACTCCCCCTGCATGTATGTACCTTCTATACACTCCCCCTGCATGTATGTACCTTCTATACACTCCCCCTGCATGTATGTACCTTCTATACACTCCCCCTGCATGTATGTACCTTCTATACACTCCCCCTGCATGTATGTACCTTCTATACACTCCCCCTGCATGTATGTACCTTCTATACACTCCCCCTGCATGTATGTACCTTCTATACACTCCCCCTGCATGTATGTACCTTCTATACACTCCCCCTGCATGTATGTACCTTCTATACACTCCCCCTGCATGTATGTACCTTCTATACACTCCCCCTGCATGTATGTACCTTCTATACACTCCCCCTGCATGTATGTACCTTCTATACACTCCCCCTGCATGTATGTACCTTCTATACACTCCCCCTGCATGTATGTACCTTCTATACACTCCCCCTGCATGTATGTACCTTCTATACACTCCCCCTGCATGTATGTACCTTCTATACACTCCCCCTGCATGTATGTACCTTCTATACACTCCCCCTGCATGTATGTACCTTCTATACACTCCCCCTGCATGTATGTACCTTCTATACACTCCCCCTGCATGTATGTACCTTCTATACACTCCCCCTGCATGTATGTACCTTCTATACACTCCCCCTGCATGTATGTACCTTCTATACACTCCCCCTGCATGTATGTACCTTCTATACACTCCCCCTGCATGTATGTACCTTCTATACACTCCCCCTGCATGTATGTACCTTCTATACACTCCCCCTGCATGTATGTACCTTCTATACACTCCCCCTGCATGTATGTACCTTCTATACACTCCCCCTGCATGTATGTACCTTCTATACACTCCCCCTGCATGTATGTACCTTCTATACACTCCCCCTGCATGTATGTACCTTCTATACACTCCCCCTGCATGTATGTACCTTCTATACACTCCCCCTGCATGTATGTACCTTCTATACACTCCCCCTGCATGTATGTACCTTCTATACACTCCCCCTGCATGTATGTACCTTCTATACACTCCCCCTGCATGTATGTACCTTCTATACACTCCCCCTGCATGTATGTACCTTCTATACACTCCCCCTGCATGTATGTACCTTCTATACACTCCCCCTGCATGTATGTACCTTCTATACACTCCCCCTGCATGTATGTACCTTCTATACACTCCCCCTGCATGTATGTACCTTCTATACACTCCCCCTGCATGTATGTACCTTCTATACACTCCCCCTGCATGTATGTACCTTCTATACACTCCCCCTGCATGTATGTACCTTCTATACACTCCCCCTGCATGTATGTACCTTCTATACACTCCCCCTGCATGTATGTACCTTCTATACACTCCCCCTGCATGTATGTACCTTCTATACACTCCCCCTGCATGTATGTACCTTCTATACACTCCCCCTGCATGGCCGCTTTACGCTTTCTAAACCCTACCTTAACTTTTGGCAGCGTATCCGCTCATGTCCGCACGTGTATGTATAGGCAGCACGTAGTTACGCCGCTAAGCACGCCCATACTGTACGATTTAAATGCAAACCCCGCCTACATTGCATAATTTAAGCGTAATTTCGTAAAATTGGCACGCCCACTCGAACGAATTTACGCTCCTGATAACGTGAAAGACCCTTACGTTCAGAGTTACGTTAAGTAGCATAACATCTGGCGTGCGCAAGCTCAGTGCAAACAAAAACGCGTTTTTACGTCTCCACCAGGCGTAAATACGCAGGAAGACGTTGTTCTGGATCCCCAATGTCTGTATGGACATTGCCTCTCCCCCCACCCTCCCCAGCTAAGCTAAACACCTCCCTCTCCCACTTCTTCCTAAGAACGCCCCGATAGCGACGGACGCTATCTATGTACCGACCTGCTAGGTAGATAGCACATTTTTCTGTTCTTTTAAATGAATGAATTATAAATTTTACCCTCTCCTACTTTTGCCCAGTTTTCCATCTGTGGAAGTTTGAATAAGGTTTGCTTCACGGGAAGGGTGGTGGGTGGGGATGCGGTTGCCCGTCCAAGCGGCTGTATTTCGAACATGATATAGAAGCCTGCTGAATGGAAATAGAAAAATGCCTTTTCCCCATTCCCAATAACGAGAGGCTGCTGTGGCGCGAGGTTAGGGTTAGGCTGCAGTGGCTGAGGTGGGCAAAGGTTAGGGTTAGGGCTTAAGGGGAAGATTAGGATTAGGCTGCGGGTAATGGAGAGTTAGAGTTAGGTTGAGGGGAATGGAGGTGTAGGGTTAGAATGTAAAACATGGAGCGTTAGGGTTAGGCTGTAGGGCATGGAGGGTTAAGGTTAGGGCTGAAGAAGGTGAAGGTTAGGGTTAGGCTACAGGAAACAGAGGGAAAAAGTTAAGAGTAGGGTTAACTTAAAACACTTACCTTTTGGCATATGACTCTTAACGGCTCCAGGAGTCACATCACCGCCACCTTCTACATTGCAGACTTGCCGGCAGTCTGCATTCAACTGTAGTATTATGGTCTTTTGAAATGAAATCCACCGTGCCACAGAACCACACTTGGTGGGTGAGCATAATGGGCAGATTAGATGGACCTGGTGGTTCTTATCTGCCATTAAATTCTATGTTTATATAATGCCCTCTCTATAACCAGCACTACAAGGGTCTTCAGTGACTTATGTACCTCATATACACATGCAGTTATACAAATGGTATTTGCAGTATTTACTGATATTCTGAACGAGTCTTCTATGCATCAGTACATTTGCACATGGTTCAACATTCATCTGCCGTCACTTTCTATGTTTCCTATGTTTTAAGGTGTCTGCACTGTTGTTGGTTGCAATCTACATTCAAAGCATATTGCTGGTTTTGAGATAGACCCATATTGTTAGGATATAACATATATATGGAAGAATAATCTGGTGTTAATTGTCATTAAGGTCCGGATTCTCAGTTACGTAGCTTTCGTCTTGCGTACGTTGTTTTAAGAACTGAGCTAATACGCATGCGCATCATTCTGTATGTAGATTGCGTAAGCACGGTAGAAATGGTACGTCGATAGCGTAGTAGCTCAGTTCTTAAAACAACGTACGCAAGGTGAAAACTACGTAACTGTGAGTCCGGACCTAAATCTTCAGAGCTGTTTTTTGTAGTAGGAAGTAACAATACTCCTGATACCTGCACCGTAAATACGTATTATATAGATGTCTTTGATGAGGTTCTAAAGAAGAAAACACAAACCTCTCAACAAACATCTCAGCATCGCTCATTTCCTTGCAGCAGATTTGTTTGATGGAGTGTTTTGCTTCCTCTGGTGTCTCAGTTTCAAAATCTTTAGTTGTAAATGAAGAAAAAAAAAATTTGAGATTGCAGTGAAAGAGGTCACTAGAAAGAAATCATCTCTGTGCATAAGCAATGTCTGAAACATATACTAGAGCTTGTTGTGATAGATGCAAAAAACTCTTATGCACTCCCCTATAATCACTACTACTATTACTGACCTGCTCAGCTACTGCCTTCCTCTCTTTAATTAATGACTACTGATCAATACCACTTCCTGCCTTACTTTCCTTTGCTTTGTCTCACTGTCCCAGCTTGTACATAGGCTCCCGTGTCCTGGAGTATTTAATTTCACCTCAATGACAAGCTCTTCATTGTCATCTTCACCACGGTACAGTAACACATAACAATTCACCATCCAAGTTATACACAAGGTGGCCTCAAGAGATGCCTGAGGTTGTCATTGTGGTCTAGACAGACAAGATGGTTTGGGTTTTCTCAGGCACGTGCGTTAATAATAAACAGAGCACACCTTTAAATGATATTGTACGTTCTCTGGAACAGTTTATGTCATACACTTAGATTAGGAGAGATGACCTCCTAAGGTAAGTGCATACACGTAGGGAGTAATGTTAGGTTTACTATTTTTATTACATATGTAACAATTTATTAAATTCTTGAAAGGGTTAATGTCTTTGTAGAATTATTATTATTTTTTTAACACACACTGGACACGCAGTTCGGCATGGCTACAAGTGTAGCCATGCTGTAAACAAAGAATTACAAGGATCACCTTTGCTGATCCTTGTAATTCAATGACTACAGCATGCCTACACATTGCAGACATGCAGAACTTTGGATTTTAATACACACGATATGCCGCCATTAGTTAAAGGGCTAATCGCGGTGAATTTTTTATTAAAATCACCGCGATTAAGCCCTAAAAACATGGCGGCACATAGCCTGTGTTTGAAAAAATCGCATCGATATTGCATGTTAGTGAATTTGGACAAAAAAAGAAAAAATTCGTGTGAAAATCGCCGCGATGCCCCGCAATGCGATTTTTCAGTAAAATATCGCCCTTAGTGAATAAGGCCCAAATAGTCAGATTTACTAAACAGCGATTTTCAAACAGTGGCTTTTTTTTTGCAATTTTCCAACAATTTTGTGATCGCTGGATTTACTAAGGGAAAATCGACCATAGTTGGAGACGTTCAAAAATCGCCATGAAATCGCCACTGTTTAAGTCGCCATGGTGATTTTTCAAGGCTAATGATATAAATCGCTGTATTTACTATGCAACGAATAATGAGCCAGCAAAAATGGCTGTTTCGCAAATCTGGTCCAAAGTGTTTCCAGCTATACAAGCTCTATTTACAAAACCGCGATGCCTTCGTTTTCACCTGAAAAAGGTATCACCATTTACAAAGCAATGATCGCCATGGACGCCATCATGGCACCCCGATCGCAGGCCTGCTCTGATGAAGGCGGGACGGCTGATCTGAACATTTACAAAGTGGCGGCGCGGATTTTAACAATCCGTCCGTCACATTAAATTACGCCATCTGAAGATGGTGTTAGGGTAATTATTCCAGGGGTCTCCACATATACCCCCCCTTTTCCTCCCCCTAATAGCTGTTTTTAGAGGGAGCAAAAGAGGGGTATACATCAGGAGACCGCTGGAATACAAAACTAAAGTGTGTGAACACTTTAAAAAATATAATAATAAAAAAATATTTTACATTTTTGTTAATTTTTTTGTATTAAATAAATAATACAAACTGTTTTAAATAAAAAAAAATAGATTCGGAGTTCCACGCATGCGCAGTGTTCTTTGCCTTTAAATTATTAAAGTCCCAACAGGCAGCTTCTGCACATACGTGGACGCTTCAGCTCCGAGCGATGCAGAACGAGGTCGGTGAAAGTCCCGCCGGAAAGGTAAGTAGTAGTAAATATGCCTAACGAAGATGCAGGGCTCGCTGTGAGGTGCTAATTAGAGCTCGCGCCCACATTTTTAGTAAATGGAGCCAATTATGTGTGTGTAGTTTCTATAAGAGGCCAGTTGAAGAAGAAAAGGTTTAAAACCAGGATATGGATGTGGTGGAGTAATGTGTGGGGGAGGGTCTTCTACCCAGTGACTCAGCTGTGGTCCCAATAGCTAAATAATAAAATATCACTTGGTGGAGCAAAACATTTAAAGGATATCCATGCCTAACATTCGTTCTAACAATTCATATTTTTTACGCACAATGGTGTCCCAGCACACTGCCATTAACCAGGAACTAAGCTGCTATTCTATCTGTAAAATAAAATGCAGAAACGTTAGTTACACACATTTGTAAATCTATAATAAGTCTCCAGCCTCTTTCAAGGCTTCTCTGCTATGGTGGTCCTAAATCTATCAAGGTAGATTACTTCATTTTTGTGACTGTAGTCGATAAATGAGATATCCAATTGTGCAAGATGACTTTGGTCCAGATCCTGAATTAAGTAAGATCGCACACACATAATTAAATTCACATGGAATGGACTTACGTGAGTGAGATGCGACTTTAGACCAATAGCTTAAACGTTACACACCCAAACCGCATAAAAATGTGGCAGGTGTGTGATGCTCAATCCTACCTAAGGGCTTAGCCAAGCTGTTACTACACGATTTCATCGATCCCTCTGCCCACCGCGTGTACATCAGGTATGCATGGCGGACAGTGACGCCCTGTCATCGTGGGCCATTGCTGCATGGATTGATTGACTGTATTCCGTACACATGCGCAGCAGGACCAGGCAGGATACTTACAGATTGGCCATGCGTAAGTACCCCGTTGTACTTAAATCTGGATCTGACCCTTTGTAGGCAAGTGTTAGGATCACCGCTAAACACGGGCAAAAGTCACTGTCAGTCTGCTTCCAGTTTTTAAAGTTCAAATAAGTACAGAATCTTGTGAATGACTTAATGGCGGCTGTATCATTGTGTGAAAATATCTACAAATAGAAAATTGCTATTAGGAATGTGAACCTATTTCCCCGTTCCCAATAGCTACAGGCTGTGGCTGCCGCAGCAGGTGTAAGGTTAGTGTTAGGCTGCGGAGGGTAGAAGGTTAGGGTTGGGACTTAAGAGGAAGGTTAGTGTTAGGCTGTGGAACATGAAGGGTTAGGGCTGAAGAAGGGAAAGGTTAGCATTAGGCTGTGGGAAATTAAGGTTTAGGGTTAGAAGAAGGGTTAAGGGTAGGGTGAGGTAAAAAACCTGTTGGCGGATGACTCTTTGCAACTGTAGGAGTCGCATCACTGCTGCAAATGTAATTGTCGACAGTCTCCATTCAGCTTCCGTATGATGGTGTGTCGCGGACAGTGTCGCCCTTTCGTCAGAGGCCATTGCTGCATGGATTGATTGACTGCATTCCGTACACATGCGCAGCAGGACCAGGCAGGGTACTTACAGATTGGCCATGCGTAAGTACCACGTTGTACTTAAATCTGGATCTGACCCTTTGTAGGCAAGTGTTAGGATCACCGCTAAACACGGGTAAAAGTCACTGTCAGTCTGCTTCCAGTTTTTAAAGTTCAAATAAGTACAGAATCTTGTGAATGAATTAATGGCGGCTGTATCATTGTGCAAAAATATCTACAAATAGAAAATTGCTATTAGGAATGTGAACCTATTTCCCTGTTCCCAATAGCTACAGGCTGTGGCTGCCGCAGCAGATGTAAGGTTAGTGTTAGGCTGCGGTGGGTAGAAAGTTAGGGTTGGGACTTAAGGGGAAGGTTAGTGTTAGGCTGTGGAACAAGGAGGGTTAGGGCTGAAAAAGGGAAAGGTTAGCGTTAGGCTGTGGGAAATTAAGGTTTAGGGTTAGAAGAAGGGTTAAGGTAAAAAACCTGTTGGCGGATGACTCTTTGCAACTGTAGGAGTCGCATCACTGCTGCAAATGTAATTGTCGACAGTCTCCATTCAGCTTCCGTATGATGGTGTGTCACAAAACAGAGCATTGTACCGACAAACCACATCCTATTCCCATACATTAAAAGCTTTAGAAAAATCGATGGTAGCACTTTGCACCTCAGAATAACAAATTTGATTATTGACCATTAACTATTTATTCAAGGTCACATTTATTTTCAAACTGAAACTCATGTAACGTCCCTTTCCTGGCTTGTAATATCATTTTTCCCTTCCAGAGCAGAGAACGTACAATATCATTTATATGTTAAAATATTATCTATGGCTTGTATTATGTAAAATAACTTTTGTCCCCACATGCAATCTTATTTTTACCTCATGTAATGGCTTAGAAAAATGTGTATGTGTAGCAATCACAGTCATGGGCCAGATTTATTAAGCTGCAGGAAAGGAAAAGTGGAGATGTTGCCTATAGCAACAAATCAGAATCTAGCTCTCACTTTCCTATTACATACTAAATGTCAGCTACAATCTAATTGGTTGCTATGGGCAACATCTCCACATTTCCTTTACTGCAGCTTAGTAAATCTGACCCATACTGTAGTTGTCAAATATGTGACTTTGGGCCTAATCCAGAGCTATGCTGGCCCGCTGGCCGTAGTTCTGGAGCACTCCCCCTGTGGCCGGCGTAATTACCCACTGTTACGCCGGATGAAGGCCGGCTTAACTTCAGCCGGCGTAACAGTAGGTAATTACGCCAGCCACAGGGTCGTAACTGGCCTAACCCGCCCTCCCTTCCTCATTTACTTACCTTCCCCCATCTTCCTTCCGTAACAGTTGCGTAGTTACGGCGAGGAACGCCTCCCC
>WWET01002831.1:206135-218149 GCA_011038615.1 Limnodynastes dumerilii | reverse complement strand
GCGAAGGGGGGGGGGCCCGGGGGCCTGCATATTTTGTCAGTCCCGGGCCCAAAATTTCTGATGGCGGCCCTGAGTGCAATGTATGTGACAATAATGTTATGCTCTAATAAGAGATTGCATTAAGCATTCACACGTTATGAACAGTAAAATATTTCTAATGTGAAAGTATATGCTTGTATTGGTGAATTAACATATGAGATAGGCCAAGTGGTCCTTTCATTATGTACCACATAATTCTTAGGTCCTGGGATGAAACAATGGAATAAGTAACAGCCAGTGACCATCAAGTATCTGGATTGTCCTGAGAAGCTGACCAGTCCTGAACCACAGATGTTATCATGTTATTTGCTCTTCTATGACATTTCTGTCCTTTGATCTAAACTTTGTTTATGTGCCTCCCTGGTTCAGATCAGGGGGCACTCTGTATAAAATGCCCTATATCAGTACTGATGGCGCATGTTGTCTTATGTGGCCATTTTCTTTGTTTGTCAGTCACGCTATTGGATGTTTGTCAGACAAGCTATTGAATATAACTATGGGTACTTGTGTTCTTTATGGACTCATTTTAAGCGACACCCTCAATCAACTGTGATTGGTCATCGATAAAGTCTCTTTTCCCACCATAAAAATAACTCCGGAAGAATTTTACCTCAGCATTGGGTGTTTGGTGGAATTTGCAGAGAAACCAATGAATGTTTTGTCATCCTCGTCCCAAGCCTTTCAGCATCTAATCTCACCATGATTAGAGAACAGATCAGACCCGGCACTACAATCATATCGGATTGTTGGCGAGCATATGCGAATATCAGTAACAGTGGTTTCCAGCATCTAAGCGTGAATCGCACCTTCCACTTTGTGAATCCCGTAACACTAGCATATACACAGAAGATTGAAAGGATGTGGGGATCTACTAAGTGGGGAAATAAAAAAAGAAGAGGACAAACAGGAATTTCCTTGAGTCATACATCGCCAAGTTTTTGTGGAGGACTAGCCTAAATAACCATGATCCTTGCAAAGTGATTTTAGAAGATATGTCAAGTTTTTGGCGCATGACAACAGAAGAATCGGAAGTAGCAGACGTCACCGAAAGTTCTACATAATAAGGTAAACATGACACTGACAGATGAAAAAAGAGCGGGAAATGATGGCCATCCTTATTGGTCAATTGCATCACCATGTTACTCCTTATTTTGATTTTTGGGGGCGTTGCTTAAAATGAGTCCATTAAATACACAAGTACTTAACCATGTTCTGTTTTGTCACTTAACACTTTCCCTGTCTATTAAATCTTTTTATTTGTTGATACACAATTGAGATGGATTGGACCTTCATTATTTTACTTGTATCTGGAAGTATGGACTTCACAACACATTTATGCAATCCTATCGCAATGCAATCCTCTAAAGCCAGATTTATGATTTTTATAATGTCTGTTAGTTTCCAACAGGAAGGGATTGTGCTTACAAGGGGAATATTTAATAATACAATGTAGAGTATTGGCAGGGATTCTTAGTGCCAATCAATTCATACTAATGATCTGCCGCCATTTTAAGTGCTAAAGGATTGAAAATGGTAAGCCGGGGTCCTGCTGTCAGAAGTCTCTCCAAGCAAATAGAGTGGTTCTCCAAGCACATGCGCTGATGAATAGATACTCCTATCAGTTCCATTTTACTGCCATCTGCCATCTGTACCTGCTATTTCTGTGACCTATCACAGTATGCAGTCAGGATTAAAGTCGGATTAAAGTTAAACTACAGATATATAAGTTATGTTATAGAAAACATTGTGTTGGATGTGGTCACATCCTCTGTAGTCGTTGCTTATGCATTTAGGGTGAGTCTGTGAATGGCCAGGGTGGCTTAGCAGATTTTAACCAAAGCAACCCCATTTCACCCCATTTTTTTTGTTCAGCCAAGCAAAGTAAGGACATATCTGTAAAATTAGCTTTTGGAAATTGGGACTTATGAATTAAATTAAAATATTACATCGATGTTACATTGTCTGTAAAGGCCCAAATCTTGTCTGAGTCTGCTGTGATTACAAACACATTTTCTGTTTTACAAGAAACAGTTGTTTTGGGTTATAGTTAAGCTTATTCTGAACTTTCCATAATATATACATAAGGATTCGATATGTGCATTAAAATGTTATTCATTTGAAATAGCTACAAAAAAAAAAATAAGCAAAAGAAAGTTTTTTTGTGATTAATTAAATTAACCATAGTTTAATGAGAATATTCATAAATTTTTAGCATATTTGGATGATTAAACTGTTCACTGACATTCTGTTATTTGTATGATTAAACTGTTCACTGACATTCTTTGTGACTATGTATTAATGGGAATTTATTTTAATATAAAATTTATATAAAATTTAATGGTATGTACAGATATTTAGATAATATATTTTTCTTGTTTGCTTTATATAGAATTTAATAACATAAAACAACACAATAACAAGCACTAAAAATAAAAATAAAAATTAGAGCAGACACTTAGATATGGCATACTTTTTGGATAGACCGTAATATCAATAGATGTGGTCCTAAAAAGTAAGTAGGTTGTATTTGCAACTTAACATTTCACACTCTCAAACCCACAGAATGTTGAAGAAAGGATTTCAAATCCTGTATAAAAATACTTTATGGGTGTATTTCCTGTTATGTGCAAAGCCGATATTTAATATTACAGTAATGTTATCTTTATAAGAATAATGTTTTGCTATTTGGCTAATTTTTTGTTTAAACTAATGCGTTTCTGTGACGTGATCACGTGATTCCATGCTGCACCAAAGCAGATAGAATGGCTGGAAGGGACCTCTAGTGGAGTAAAATGTTGCACTGATATGTGTATTGGTTGCTTACTACTTTTCTTTAAAAAAAAATCCACCTTACATCAGCAGTACAGATGAATTATACTGAATATTGTTTTTTAGAGTTGTCAGAGGGTATAAATAGGGGCCCTGTAATGACATGAATCATTAGCCGGAGGGACCCAGACTAGGAAGGAGCATCCAACGAGGATCAGCTATGAGAAGATCCGGCTTCGGAGTGCAGAAGATGCCTGCCTTCAATCAAGACAGCTAAATGGAGAGTATTATGAATATTTATTTAGTTTTTTACAGTGTGTTTGAAGGGGTAAAAATATTTTGATTATTTTATTAAGGGTATTTGAAAATTAGTATAATAAAGGGACGGGGTACATTTTATTTGACTATTGAGGCATGGGATACATTTATAATTTCTTTAAAGGCACGATGACCATTTTTTATTTATTTATAGGCACAAGGGACAGCATTATTGATTTATTATTGACATCAGGGAAAGCATTATTGATTTATTATGGACATCAAGGACAGCATGATTGATTTATTATGGACATCGGGGACAGCGTTATTGATTTATTATAGACATAAATCCAATATTATGGACATCGGGGACAGCATTATTGATTTATCATGGATATCAGGGACAGCATTATTGATTTATTATTGACATCAGGGAAAGCATTATTGATTTATTATGGACATCAAGGACAGCATGATTGATTTATTATGGACATCGGGGACAGCGTTATTGATTTATTATAGACATAAATCCAATATTATGGACATCGGGGACAGCATTATTGATTTATCATGGATATCAGGGACAGCATTATTGATTTATTATTGACATCAGGGAAAGCATTATTGATTTATTATGGACATCAAGGACAGCATGATTGATTTATTATGGACATCGGGGACAGCGTTATTGATTTATTATAGACATAAATCCAATATTATGGACATCGGGGACAGCATTATTGATTTATCATGGATATCAGGGACAGCATTATTGATTTATTATGGACATCGAGGACAGCATTATTAATTTATTATGGACATCGGGGACAGCATTATTGATTTATCATGGATATCAGGGACAGCATTATTGATTTATTATGGACATCGAGGACAGCATTATTAATTTATTATGGACATCGGGGACAGCATTATTGATTTATAATGGACATTGGGGAACAGCCTTAACTATTTGTTACAAGTTACAGGGGACATGGTTGATAATTTAAAAAGGGACGGGGGACCTGATTTATGCAGTGGCATGCCATTAACTCTTGGCATGCTGTCATGTGTGGTACTAAAAGGCACAGCATGCCCTGCAATACATGGTACTATATGCCCTGCAATACATGGTACTATACATGGTATTATATGCCGCACCATGTTATTCTCTAGCACAGTGCTCCTCAACCTTTTCTCAGCCTCGGCACACCTAAGCCCTTCCCAGAATTCCGTGGCACACCAAAAGCAAAATATACAAGAAAAAGCAGGAATTACACAGAAATTACATTGCCCATTCATTCCCTGTGCTCCTTCATAACATGCTGCCCTTTCATCATACACAGTGTCCCTTCATCATACACACTGTGCCAC
Organism: Limnodynastes dumerilii; assembly: GCA_011038615.1. Lineage (NCBI taxonomy): Eukaryota > Metazoa > Chordata > Amphibia > Anura > Limnodynastidae > Limnodynastes > Limnodynastes dumerilii. Next base: position 213,712 of record WWET01002831.1, on the reverse strand, counting down.
TTTTTCCATACACTGCCCCTTCATTATACACTGTGCCTCTTTATCAAATGCTGTGTACTTTTATCCCTCGCTTCCCCTTCATCACATACTGTCCCACCTTTATCACACGCTGCCCCTTCAGATACTGTCCCACCTTTATCACATGCTGCCCCTTCACATAATGTCCCACCTTTATCACACGCTGCCCCTTCAGATACTGTCCCACCTTTATCACATGCTGCCCCTTCACATAATGTCCCACCTTTATCACACGCTGCCCCTTCAGATACTGTCCCACCTTTATCACATGCTGCCCCTTCACATAATGTCCCACCTTTATCACACGCTGCCCCTTCAGATACTGTCCCACCTTTATCACATGCTGCCCCTTCACATAATGTCCCACCTTTATCACACGCTGCCCCTTCAGATACTGTCCCACCTTTATCACATGCTGCCCCTTCACATAATGTCCCACCTTTATCACACGCTGCCCCTTCAGATACTGTCCCACCTTTATCACATGCTGCCCCTTCACATAATGTCCCACCTTTATCACACGCTGCCCCTTCAGATACTGTCCCACCTTTATCACATGCTGCCCCTTCACATAATGTCCCACCTTTATCACACGCTGCCCCTTCAGATACTGTCCCACCTTTATCACATGCTGCCCCTTCACATAATGTCCCACCTTTATCACACGCTGCCCCTTCAGATACTGTCCCACCTTTATCACATGCTGCCCCTTCACATAATGTCCCACCTTTATCACACGCTGCCCCTTCAGATACTGTCCCACCTTTATCACATGCTGCCCCTTCACATAATGTCCCACCTTTATCACACGCTGCCCCTTCAGATACTGTCCCACCTTTATCACATGCTGCCCCTTCACATAATGTCCCACCTTTATCACACGCTGCCCCTTCAGATACTGTCCCACCTTTATCACATGCTGCCCCTTCACATAATGTCCCACCTTTATCACACGCTGCCCCTTCAGATACTGTCCCACCTTTATCACATGCTGCCCCTTCACATAATGTCCCACCTTTATCACACGCTGCCCCTTCAGATACTGTCCCACCTTTATCACATGCTGCCCCTTCACATAATGTCCCACCTTTATCACACGCTGCCCCTTCAGATACTGTCCCACCTTTATCACATGCTGCCCCTTCACATAATGTCCCACCTTTATCACACGCTGCCCCTTCAGATACTGTCCCACCTTTATCACATGCTGCCCCTTCACATAATGTCCCACCTTTATCACACGCTGCCCCTTCAGATACTGTCCCACCTTTATCACATGCTGCCCCTTCACATAATGTCCCACCTTTATCACACGCTGCCCCTTCAGATACTGTCCCACCTTTATCACATGCTGCCCCTTCACATAATGTCCCACCTTTATCACACGCTGCCCCTTCAGATACTGTCCCACCTTTATCACATGCTGCCCCTTCACATAATGTCCCACCTTTATCACACGCTGCCCCTTCAGATACTGTCCCACCTTTATCACATGCTGCCCCTTCACATAATGTCCCACCTTTATCACACGCTGCCCCTTCAGATACTGTCCCACCTTTATCACATGCTGCCCCTTCACATAATGTCCCACCTTTATCACACGCTGCCCCTTCAGATACTGTCCCACCTTTATCACATGCTGCCCCTTCACATAATGTCCCACCTTTATCACACGCTGCCCCTTCAGATACTGTCCCACCTTTATCACATGCTGCCCCTTCACATAATGTCCCACCTTTATCACACGCTGCCCCTTCAGATACTGTCCCACCTTTATCACATGCTGCCCCTTCACATAATGTCCCACCTTTATCACACGCTGCCCCTTCAGATACTGTCCCACCTTTATCACATGCTGCCCCTTCACATAATGTCCCACCTTTATCACACGCTGCCCCTTCAGATACTGTCCCACCTTTATCACATGCTGCCCCTTCACATAATGTCCCACCTTTATCACACGCTGCCCCTTCAGATACTGTCCCACCTTTATCACATGCTGCCCCTTCACATAATGTCCCACCTTTATCACACGCTGCCCCTTCAGATACTGTCCCACCTTTATCACATGCTGCCCCTTCACATAATGTCCCACCTTTATCACACGCTGCCCCTTCAGATACTGTCCCACCTTTATCACATGCTGCCCCTTCACATAATGTCCCACCTTTATCACACGCTGCCCCTTCAGATACTGTCCCACCTTTATCACATGCTGCCCCTTCACATAATGTCCCACCTTTATCACACGCTGCCCCTTCAGATACTGTCCCACCTTTATCACATGCTGCCCCTTCACATAATGTCCCACCTTTATCACACGCTGCCCCTTCAGATACTGTCCCACCTTTATCACATGCTGCCCCTTCACATAATGTCCCACCTTTATCACACGCTGCCCCTTCAGATACTGTCCCACCTTTATCACATGCTGCCCCTTCACATAATGTCCCACCTTTATCACACGCTGCCCCTTCAGATACTGTCCCACCTTTATCACATGCTGCCCCTTCACATAATGTCCCACCTTTATCACACGCTGCCCCTTCAGATACTGTCCCACCTTTATCACATGCTGCCCCTTCACATAATGTCCCACCTTTATCACACGCTGCCCCTTCAGATACTGTCCCACCTTTATCACATGCTGCCCCTTCACATAATGTCCCACCTTTATCACACGCTGCCCCTTCAGATACTGTCCCACCTTTATCACATGCTGCCCCTTCACATAATGTCCCACCTTTATCACACGCTGCCCCTTCAGATACTGTCCCACCTTTATCACATGCTGCCCCTTCACATAATGTCCCACCTTTATCACACGCTGCCCCTTCAGATACTGTCCCACCTTTATCACATGCTGCCCCTTCACATAATGTCCCACCTTTATCACACGCTGCCCCTTCAGATACTGTCCCACCTTTATCACATGCTGCCCCTTCACATAATGTCCCACCTTTATCACACGCTGCCCCTTCAGATACTGTCCCACCTTTATCACATGCTGCCCCTTCACATAATGTCCCACCTTTATCACACGCTGCCCCTTCAGATACTGTCCCACCTTTATCACATGCTGCCCCTTCACATAATGTCCCACCTTTATCACACGCTGCCCCTTCAGATACTGTCCCACCTTTATCACATGCTGCCCCTTCACATAATGTCCCACCTTTATCACACGCTGCCCCTTCAGATACTGTCCCACCTTTATCACATGCTGCCCCTTCACATAATGTCCCACCGTTTACCTGTGCATTCAGAGACCTGTTCACAAATCCTGTATACCCAGACAAATATACCGATAGTATTAGTAATAAACCAAAATTATCTATGATGTACTTATAAAGAATAGAAATATATGTATAAAAATATATTATAATAGAAGTAATAAGGTTAATGGTATAAAAATCTCTAAATAGTTAGTGGATTATCATATTAGTGTATATAAATACACAGGTCATGTGAACATGTCTCACATATTACACGAACAGAGATAATATATTCTCACAATGTTAAATGTAAGAACCAAACAAATAATGGAAATACACATTATAATTGGTAATCAAGTATTAGGCGCACAATAAGCATATAAAAAAAAATATAATATATAAAGACAATGAATAGAAGGTGATGAGGAACCATACACAATATGTGTATATATAATATACAATACACAACATATGTGTATGCAATGCTTTATCAGATCTTGTGTTATATACATTGAATAGTTCTCCAAAAAACAAATAGTATAAGGAAAGATAAAATATAAAAGGAAAAGGTGAATGGGCAGATAAATAATAAGAAGGACCGATAAATAGGCCTATACTTATAATACTGCATTAAGTTCCATATTTTCGTTCAGTCCATCTGGAGTAAGGGAATTCATTTGATGGATCCAAAATACCTCTTGTTTACAGAGTTGTTTAAAGCGGTCTCCACCTCTCGCTGTTGGCCGTATATGTTCACTTCCGACAACTTCTAAGCTGTCAGGATTACCTTCGTGTACCAAGGCAAAATGCCTTGATACACTGTGTGCCATGCATTTTTTAAGGACGTTTCGTCTGTGTTCACTAAAGCGTGTGCGAAGTGACCTTGTAGTGCGTCCCACGTAATATAGATTACATTCACATTTTAATACATAAATGACGTAGGATGTACCACAATTTATCAAACTTTTAATATTGAACTCCCTGCAAACTCCATTTATTACAGGTTTAAATATAGTTCTATTTTTCACATATTTGCATGTAAGGCACCTAGTGTTATTACACTTAAAACAGCCAACAGTTGAGGTGGTTAGCCAATTTTGATTGTTTTGTTCATGGAATGAACCCTTAGATTCTGTCTTTGGTTTTAAAAAACTGGGGGCCAATAGACTTTTAAGGTTCTTTCCTTTTTTATATATTACACAAGGTTGTATGGGTAAAAATTCTTTTAATTTTTTATCTTGTAATAATATAGAATAATTGTTTTTAAATATGTTTTTAATTTTATTGGATTCCCTATAAAATTTTGTTATAAAGGCACATTCATTATATAAAGCTATTGAACCTTTTTGTGTATTAATTTCTTCTGTATGTCTTTGTATTTTATCTTTTTTGTTTTCCAATAAATCTGACCTATTCATATTTTCCACTTCCTTCAAGGTTCTATCTAAGAGCTGATTGGGGTATTCTCTCTCCTTAAACTTTACTATCATATGAAGAGCTTGTTTCTTGAATTCAATAGAAGACGAACAATTTCTTTTTAGACGCATCAACTGTCCTTTAGGAACATTATCTTTCCACTTGGAGTAGTGGGCACTGCGATAATGTAGATATTTATTAGCGTCTGTAGGTTTGTGGTAAGTGGAGGTGACTATCCTCGAATCACGAACCTTCAATGAGAGGTCAAGAAAATCTATGGACTGAGGGTCGAATTTATGAATAAATCTCAAATTATAGTTGTTCTGATTAAGATGTGAGATGAATTCAAGTGCTCTGTGTTCACCTCCACTCCAAATAATGAAAAGGTCATCTATATAATGGCCATAGAGGACCAGGTCCACCCCGAACTCGCTCCCCCACACGTGGGCATTTTTAAAATCACCCACGTATAGGTTCACGTAACTCGGGGCGAAGCGGGTCCCCATGGCCGTCCCCTGCACCTGTAAATAGTGTGAACCCCCAAATAAAAAATTGTTGTGTGTGAGAATGAAAGAAATGCAATCAGATAGAAATTTTTGTTGTGAAATGGGTAAGTGACCAGTTTTTAAAACATTAGTGACGGTAGTGATACCTAATTGGTGAGGGATATTGATGTACAGAGATTCTATATCCAAAGTGAGAAAACTGTAATGATCCTCCCAAGTGATATCTTTAAGTAATTGGAGAAGGTGAGTTGTATCTCTAATATAAGATTTAAGTTGGGGGACCAAGGGTTGGAGAAAAGTGTCAATATAAAAAGAAAGGTTGGACGTGAGTTTAGACCCGAAATGATGGGTCTACCAGGGGGAAAAATTAAACACTTGTGGATCTTAGGTAATAGATATAAAATAGGAGTGACCGGGTGAGTTTTAAACAAAAATTTGAATTTATCTTTATTAATCACACCATTAATTTTGGCTTTTTTCAATAAAGAGAAGAGTTCTTCCTGAAACTCAGGAGTAGGATTTTTTTCCAACCTCTCATAAAAGTCATGATTCGATAACTTTCTATGAGCCTCCGCACAATATGCATCATGATCCAACACCACCATAGCCCAGCCTTTATCGGCGCCTTTAATTACTATATCGCCGTCGGATTTTAGTTCCTCCAGGGGCACTCTCTCTAAACTGGAGAGGTTGGACCTGGAGGATGCGTGGCTGTTGGTACACTTATCACAAACCTCTTTGAACTGTTCCATAGTTAATTTATAAAACACCTTTTCATAGACAGTGGGAAAAAAATCAGATTTAAGTTTAAAGAGAGATCCAAGTTTAGATGTCACATTGTTTTTAATATTTACATCATATATTAACATCGGATCCTCTGTATTGTTATTTTCCCACAATTCTTCTAATTGTTGGAGAATAACTACATCATCACTATCAAAAAAGGATTCCCAATTTTTGTAAATTGTTTGTTCCTTTTTAGAGAAATATTTTTTCCTGCAGATAGTGCGCATAAAGCGATTCAATTCTGTAAACAGATTAAACAGATTGGGTGCAGTACTCGGTGCATAATTGAGACCCTTTGCTAAGAGTTTTAGTTGGTGTTCTGTAAGTTCTTTCTTAGACAAATTAAAAACCCCATCTATTTTAAATTCTTTATTCGCCTTTTGGTTTCTAGTTATTCTTCCTCCTCGCTTTCCTCTACGTCTTCCCATGATCCCCTGTATCTTTTTTGGGGGGTCGGGAAGAGTGGTTCGAAACGGTTTGGCTGAAAAAAATCCTTTGGATAGGGATGAACATACTTCTCTAAAAAACTCTTTGTCATTTTATTAATTATATGCAGCTTTTTCGTAGGGTGTTTAGTTTTGTTTATAGCGCCCTGTTTTACCTTTTCTTTATTGGAGGCTGATGCTTGTTTATAAATTTGCTTTGTTATAGTTCCAATTTTTTGTGATGTTAATTGCCCTTCGTCTGTTGTTCCAAAGCAAATTCTTTTTCCAAACTCTTCTTATTCCCACCATCATTTTCATCCTTTTTTGTTTTTGGGGGATGGTTATTTTCATTACTAGCGGTAGAATTTTTATTTTTATTGTTGTTACCATTGTTATTATCCCCATTTTCGTCCCTACTCTTATTTTTCTCCATATTCTGAACTACAGCTTTATTTTTATTCTTATTTTCATGCGCATTTTGGTTCTGCGCATTACTTTTTCTCTGTTTGTTCAGATATTTTGGGTTTTTAGAGAAATACTTTTTTCCCGTTCATATGTTCTAACCTGATCTGTCTCATAATCGTTAAAGTCTCTTTCATTTTTTCTCTTTTATCAATAACAATCTGTCTTTCATAGGCCATAACGTTCTTGCTGATGAGTGCATCCCTCACAGCAAAGACGGGACGGTCCTTATGTGGCATCAAAATAGATTTGACATTTTCGATTTTCTCAGACAAACCTAGCAATTTTGTTTTGCAACATTTTACAAGTTGTCTCATTAGTATAAGGGAGCAGTTAACCAATGTGGAATTCCATTCTATTTCCCAATCTTTCTCTTCTTTAAAGGCAAATGATTTGTAGAGCCGAAGCCCCCTAGGTATCATTTTCGTTTCTAAATATTGTTCTAGAAAGATACTGTCTAACCAGTGTCTCATTTCCATTTGTAATAAATTTTCAAGTTGATTGAAATTTTCTTTAATGATGGCTTCCACATTGGTCACATCTCCCAAACTCTCTTTAGTACAATCATTTAAATATAGCTGTCTTCTCATCAAACGTTCTTCATAGGAACTATAATTAGCCATGGTAGTCTATATAATTAATGATGTCTGCACTATATATACATATACACGCATGTGTTGACATATAAAAAAATATATATCTAGATATTTCTATATAGATACATACTAGTGTGTGTGCGTACGAATATA
>WWET01002831.1:179791-191310 GCA_011038615.1 Limnodynastes dumerilii | reverse complement strand
CTGAAAGGAGTTCTTCAATCAGCTGCTCTGTCTAACTGCCACGTCAGCTTATACAGGAACTTCCTGTATAAGCTGCCTGACTGTCACCATAGCGGGGAGATGATCTATCTATCTATCTATCTATCTATCTATCTATCTATCTATCTATCTATCTATCTATCGATCTATCTATCTATCTACCTATCTTGTAAGTGGCTGGTGGCTTATCGTATATTTGCAAATGTATGTAACAAATCTCTCTGATTTTTAGTATATTATGGTTAGTTACTGGTTAGAGATCTCTGCTTGAAACTATGAAGCAGGGAGAATGATCAGCTGATACTAACTGCCGGCTCAGCTGCGCTCACCCCCCTCCTTGCGTTCTTGCGGGCAGTTGCTTCGCTTGCACCATCCTAGTTATGGCCCTACTGGTGCTCCTCAAAATAAGGTTGAGAACCACTGATCTAAACAAACCAGAGGCAACAATGTTTCAGTAATACAATGAACAGCAACTATTCATAATTAATAATACTATGCTCTTGCAGATTGTATACTAATGGATTGACATTTTGGCACTAACATTTCCCGTGTTCTGAAGATTATTTGCTTATCAAAACAATTCTGTTTGGACTTATTATTGATAATGACCAGAACAACTTTGTAAGTGCTTTTCTCCTGCTTGAGTTTTTTTGCCACTGAATAACTACCAAAATCTTTCCACCTTTAAAAAACAAAACAAAAACAAAACTGATGCCGTGTAGTAGTACTATTATTGAGCTACTGACACAACTTCCAACATGTTATTATTTAGTATAATTGATCAAACAAGGTTTGCTGTCTGTATATTTCATTTCAAACACATGCATTTTTTATTATGCAAAAATAAATCATAAAGATTAAAATGTAAACATATTTTTAAGTAAATCTTTTTAAATCAAGTTGATTTATACTGCTAGTTTTGTCATTGATCTGTTATTTTTTCTTTTTACTACTGGACATGTAAAAAAAACCCCACCACTGTTGGTGACCTTTTTAGTCTCCCTACCTTCATGAACAATCTTCGGATGAAAAAAAACACACTATATAAATGATAAGAGACTATATCTGATAAGATCCTTGTGCAAATATACATTGCAGCTGTGTGGATCCAGGACAGGTGTTTTACTATGGTAGTAGATTCTGTGTTTCCTTTTGCCATAGTGTAAACTATGGCCCCTCCATTCCACTGAGACTGCCCTTACCAAAGTGACCAATGGTCTGTTATCTGCCAAATCCAAAGGCCACTTCTCAATACTCATCCTTCTTGATCTGTCAACTGCTTTTGACACCGTTGACCATCCTCTTCTGCTTCCAACCCTCCACTTTTTTGGTCTCACTGACACTGCTCTCTTATGGTTTTCCTCCTATCTCACTGCACCTTCTCTGTTTCCACCCCTAGCTAATCCTTCTCCCTCTCTGCTCCCTGTTGGTGTCCCCTAGGGCTCTGTCCTTAGCCCACACCTCTTCTCCCTCTACACCTCATTGCTGGAAAACCTCATCAGTACCTTTAGTTTCAACTACCACCTCTACGCTGATGATACCCAAATTTACCTCTCCTCCCCTGACCTCAACAACTCTCTTCTGTCTAAGATTTCCGAGTGCCTTGTGTCCCTATCCACATGGATGGCCAAATGCTTCCTCAAGCTGAATATGGACAAAACGGAAATCATTGTTTTTCCTCCCCCTAGGCTTCCCTCCCTCCATCACCATAACAATTGGTGACTCCTCACTTTCCTTTATACCATAAGCTACAAAAACCCTCATCCACTCTCTAGTCATATCACGCCTCAACTACTGTAACCTCCTCTTTGTTGGTCTCCTGTTCACCCGTCTTGCCCCCCCTTCAATCTATACTCAATGCTACTTCCAGGCTCATCTTCCTCTCACGCCGCTCTACCTCGGCCTCTCCTTTATGTTAAACCCTCCACAAGCTTCCTGTCCACTTCAGACTCTCTTTAAACTCCAGACCCTCACCTTTAAGGCCATCTCCTCATCCACTGCTCCCTAACTCTCTTCCCTCATCAACATGCACAACCCTTCCCACCCTCTCCGTTCTGCTGATCACTGCTGTCTGACCTCCCTACTGATCACCACATCTCACTGTGTCCATGACTTCTCCCTTGCTGCACCTCTGCACTGGAATGACCTCCCTTCTTCAGTCAGAGTCTCCCCTATATTGCAGGTCTTCAAGCACTCACTCAAAATGCACCTGCTCAGGCTAGCCTACCCCTCCTCCACTTAACGTCCTCACTGCATCCTACATCTATCCCTTCTTTTCCTTCCTTCCTTCCCCCTCTCCTCCACTCACACCAGCAGTCCACTTCCTTCCCCCTCTTTATGTCTTCTGTAAGTTCATCCCTCCCACTTAGTGAGCAGAGCCCTCCATTCTAGTGTTGTTCCCTCCTCCACCACTCCCCCCTCACTTCGTACTGTCTTGTTCCCCTCTGCTAACCTTTTACCTCATCCCCACCTGGTGGCTCCCTCTCAACCTCTCGCTAGGCTCTATCCCCTCCTCCCTGATCTGCTAAGCTTGACACCTCTTGCTGTCTGTGCTTGCTTTATTGTATTTTTGTGATACTTTTATATTTATACTGTATTTTATTATGTACCGTATTTAGTTGTATTTTGTGTGGCGCTGTGGACACCTTGTGGCGCCTTATAAATGATAATGATAATAATTAATTATTATTAATGATAATAATAAAATAATATAATAATAAACAGAACAGGTTTAAAGATGAATGATTGTTGTGTATATTTCAGAGCAAAACTAACAGAGATATGGGCCTGATCCAGAATGTACACCTAAAAATGGATGCCCAGAACAGAAGAATACACAAACTCAAACTTGAACGCAACTCACTTTTGCAACAGTTTACTTTTAGAGGGGCAGTTACATGGGAGGGAACAGGTGTACTAGCAAAATTTATATAGATTAAAGGCATGTTCCCGTAAATAAGCCAAAATAAGACCCAAAATTAATGTAAACATGCAAAGTTTATGTCTGAATCTTTGCACCAACTATAGGGTAACCTATATACAGGATGATTTTGACAGCCAATACTCCACAGCTATATGGTAGCATGTAACCTTTCAAATGCTATAGACAGGGACACCATCAAGAGGTTGCTTCAGTAACAGTATCAAAGGCCCAGGCTAGGAGGAGGGCCTAGACTTCATACTGCTGGTTCCCTGTCCGAAACTCTTTCAGTCACCTTTCTGGACTGGAAGTCTGCACCAGGCTGATGCACAGTGAGGAGAACAAGTCCTCCTTATGCATCAATACACTGCTACTCAGTTCCGTTGGTTCAAGCCGTGTGACACCATAAAAGGATGTAGCACTGTGGATGAGCTTGTTTAAGTATTGAGCCCCACCATTTTCCATGGCACACTGAGTATGGAAATGTTGCTTATTCTGTGTCCAGACAATCTAGGTGAATCATGTTGTCTAGGTAAACAAGTTGTTTAAAAAAATGTTTAATTTGATGATATTTATATAAAAGTAATGTGCAACTATATATATTTTTCACATTTGCATAATTAATTGACAAAGACTATTCACATGATGTATCTTTCATTTTCATTATGCATAACAGTGCACTTGTGTGTGGAAAGCAGGGAAACAGAATGTAACTTCATTGGACCTGATTCACAGTAAAGAATATTCAGCTTTTTACACGTGTGCATCTTAACTTAATGTACGTGATCTATGATGCATTTAAGAACGAGATGACTCTGAATCACCATTATGAACCTAGTTCATCTAGTTCGTAGTGACTTAAGAATGAAGGGGCGTGCCGGGACAAATTAAGAATAAAGGGGTAGATCCAGAACTAAGTACGCAAGCCTATTTACATTAGCCGGAGACAAAAAACGCTATTTTGTATGTACTGCGCATGCGCACGGCAGATGTTACGCCATATAACTCTGATCATACGTACCAGCCTAGTATCAACAGCGTAACTATGAACGTAGGGGCGTGACATTCATACGACACCCGTAATTACGCTTCAGAGGCGGGATAAGGCATTTAAATCATACAGTATGGGTGTGCTTATACACTTACATATGTGAAGCCTTTACGTAGTCAGTAGTTACGCTTTAAAAAGTTAAGGTAGATTTTGGTAAGCGTAAAATAGCCAAAGTACATACGATCAAGGGGAATGCCTAGGGGAGTGCATAGAAAATACGCTAGCGTAAATACTCTACGTGATGAAACGTAAAGGGAACGTAGGTCTGGTCTGGGCCAAAGATAAGAAGATTGGGTGGAGGGAGCCATTTAAATCGGGAATTCTGAGCCGGGTTACGCAACAATGTCCCTTATTAACCAATATACGCACACAACTATGAACCTAAAGATATGGTAGCCCTACGGCATTCGTAAGTCAGATAAGAAGCTGAAAACCGAAGATGTGTCAGGGGAGTCAGCATGTTACTCGGGTGTGTATTATTAAGAACCTACGGTCCATTGTGTTTAACTGTTCATATGCAAAAGCCCAAAGTTGTATATAGAGCCATAGCTAAATTTACCTTCTCATGTGGATTTCTCTTAAGTCACACACTATTTGCCTGTGATTTTTCCAAATGCATAATGTGTTCTTTCTTTGTATGTGTCACATCATAGAACTTAGCTCCCTAGGTAAATAAAACTTAGTAGATATGTATTTGTCTCTGAACAGTTACATCAGTCATATTATACAAATAGAACCTTTACGGACATTTTTCATTATGACTTTATTCCCCCTGTGCCATGCAGTGATTCATGATGTAATTGGGTTGGGACATCTCTCTAGATGGAATGCAGTTCCAGACCGGCTGACCCTATTCTGACAATGATACAGCCGTCAACCTAATGTATCATTGTCGAAAACCTCGCCAAATAGAACGGGCTATTGGGAACGGGTACCTATAAGGGGTGGCAGCTGCAGCAGGTATAAGTTTAAGATTTAAGGGTAAGATTAGGGTAAGGCTGAGTGACAAGGAGGTTTAGGGCTTAAGAAGAAGAATGTTAGGGTTAGGGCTAAAATGGAAGGATAGGATTAGGCTGCAGGAAATGAAGGTTTAGGAGAGGGGAAAGGTTAGGGTTAGGTGAAAACACTTACCTGTTGGTGCAGTAATGTTCTTGACTCCAGGGGCCAGAGTTACTAAGCAGCAATTTGTAAAATCTCTGTAAAGTCACCCAAAACTCTGCCAAATAAAATAAGGTGCCTGTTAAATCGACACCCACTTAGAAAAAAAACCCACATTTAAAATTTACAAAAAAATTTAAAATCCTTTATTTATTGTTGAAATAAATAAACAATTTCATGCTTAAATAAATATTTATCCACTGCATGCTATTACCCTTATCATGCTGCGGCATATAGTACTGTAAGGCAAAACATGCCCATGTATTGCAGGACATGCTGTGCCTTTTAGTACCATAGGGTTAATGGCATGCCACCACATACATTATGTGCCCCGTATATGTTAAAAACCATATAGTGCCCCAAAACTTACAAAAATACACATACTGCCCCGTTATAAATAAAGTCCACACAGTGCCCCGTTAGATATGAAATCCACATAGTGCCCTGTTAGATATGAAATCCACATAGTGCCCTGTTAGAAATTAAATCCACATAGTGCCCTGCTAGAAATAACATCCACATAATGTCCCGTTAGAAATGAAATCCACATAGTGCCCCATTAGAAATGAAATCCACATAGTGCCCCATTAGAAATAAAATCCACATAGTGCCCCGTTAGAAATGAAATCCACATAGTGCCCCATTAGAAATGAAAGCCACATAGTGCCCCGTTAGAAATGAAATCCACATAGTGCCCCGTTAGAAATGAAATCCACATAGTGCCCCATTAGAAATGAAATTCACATAGTGCCTCATTAGAAATGAAATCCACATAGTGCCCTGTTAGAAATAACATCAACATAGTTCCCCATTAGAAATAAAATTCACATAGTGACATTAGATTAGGTAATGCAATAGTGGGCCATTATCTTTGGCCCATTATCTTTACAAGAAAAATCAAGTTTAGTATCTTTAAAATGTTTAAAAAAAATAAAATAAATACTCACTTTTCTGAAGTCTTCTTGATTGTAGACATTGTTGTCCAGGGCCATCTTATTTTAACAGAGCTCCGATGACAGGCTCATTCTTCTTCAGGGTTCCCCGGCAAATGACCCCTGTCATTACAGGGCCCCTATTTATACCCTCTCATGAAAATTTCTGACACTTCTGTAGCTTTGTGGAACAGTAGACACTGGTAAGATGTTGGAACTATCTGACGATTATCATGTGATCTACATGATAATCATTAGGTAAGCACTACTGTGTATGTAGCTTAAGCATATTGGACCTGATTCAGATTTACATGCAAACGGAAATCCTATAGTAGGAACTACCCTCCTTCTTACGAAGTTCTGGACATTTAAGTGTCCAGAACTCTACCTTAAGTAATAAGGCATGGATAAGCGTTCTTACGAACGGTGATCTGTGCGGATGTGCAGCTCTCCACCCCTGGTCCATCATTTGCATGCCTCAGCCCGTCTGTGTGGCTGGATTTAGGCATGTGGATCTGATGGACCGGCCCCTTCTATGGAAGTCCACATGTACGGAACTCAGTTCCGTACGCAAGAACTTCAGACAAGTAACATCTGGCACGTGCATGCGCAGAGGTTAACTATCGAGGGGACTTACACACTTGATATGCGTAAGTCCCTTTACGCACGCATTTCTGAATCAGGCCCATTGTCTTACATAATTTTTCATTCAAATAGTTTTCATTTTAATGTGATCTGAGTATGGTTCTATAATACTGTTGGTGGCCAAATAAAAATAAAATTGTCTATATAAAAAGTAATCTGTTTAATTTGTAGATAGCTTTTTCTTAAAATAATTGACAATTGTTTACTTGTCTTTCTATGTAAACATATCCATCATGATACCATATTATACATTATCATATTAAAAAGGAACAGGACATAAAATATTTTATTTTTTTTACATACCAAGAAAAGTTTTTTAGCCAAGGGATTTATGAACATATACATTAATAAATATAGGTACAATTGAGCATGTATAGAACACCTGTTACATGCTGCTGTGATATTAGCATTAGCACAAATTCTTTCTCTAATGGCTGCTCAAGCAGACATGATTGTTGTTAGGCAGCTCTCTCAGATAGCTTGATGAAAGCAATGGTTGTTGCTAAGCAGCCAGGTTGCTGTGCAAACTGCACAGCCATAACTTCTACTCAAGGTCCTAGCATGATTAATAGGTTTCAGCTGTTGCCTAATAGCCAGGACTCAGAGCAATCAGAGCCGGGAGGCTCTCCAGCTCTGATTAGCTCTTCAGTGTTAAAATACCCAACAGGAAGAACTGTCCCATGCTGGTGATATTTGGACCGGATTCAGAGTTGTGTGTGTCTTAAGTACGCAAATATACGCGTGCATGTAGCAAGGCGACTTCCATGACACTCCCCTAGCATGAACGGGTTTTCGGTGACTTACGCTTCCATAGGGCACCATTAATAGTACGTGTGTACTTAAGTGTGTATGTTACTTACGTACATGCGTACATGACTAACCATGCCCTCAAAAGATCATTTAAATGCCTACCTCGCCCAACTTCACGTAACTTCACACGTACGGAAGACAACCACGCCCCTCAGTACGTATGTACCTAAGTGTGATTCAGAAGTCCAAGCCTAATGGACTTCCGTGCCTAAATCCTACGTAACTTGTGTGGAAAAATTTACTATGCGTGCGCAGTTAATCCGCTCCTAAATATACGGATGGAAAACCACGCAAAATCGTATCTGTGAATACGGTCCATTGTCTGTTTTCTGGAGAGTCTTCGCCAGCCTTTTTCTGTTATTGCTTTTTCTCTTGCTATTGCTCTATCTTGTCTTGTTATTTCTGACCTCCTTATTCCCTGCTTTAGTTGTTTGCTCTGCTTTCCACACGGTCCTTGTTTGTTCATTGTCTTACCTCAGTCTTGTCTGCCTGCTGTTGTCTATGTCCACGTGCTTCCTGGTATCTGGTTCTTGTTACCTTGTATTTGTGTACCTGCCTTGATCTCTGTTTCCTTGATCCTGTATTCCTGCCTAGATCTGGTGTCCTTGTCTCGTCTGTCAGTCCTGTCCTTAGCCCTGTCCAGTTTGTCAGCCCCTGTCCTCATTGTACCTACTTAGTCCCCTGTCCTGTTGCGATATCTGACTCTCACACCCTCCTTAATATTCTGGAAGCCGCCAAGGGGGGCTGCAACCTGCTGGGTGCCTGATGCACTAGCCTATACCCACCATCAGAGGCTCTAGTGAAGACCAGGCCCCAGTTAGCCCTAGTGTGCGGTTCTAGTTTTCTAGTTTTTCTATAGTTTGTTAGCCATAATTACGTTCTTTAGGTGTCTGTAAACACCTATGACTGCTGATAGAATGTGTTATTGTTGCTGTCACAGGGCTCTAGGATTTGAAAAGCCCCTCAGGACACATAACTAACCAAGCGCAAAAAGCATCTGTGTGATGGTATTTCTTTGCAATGGTGCAAGTGAAGAAGGGTCGGAAGTCAAAGAGCCATCTCCTATAAAGAAAAAAAACAAACTCCAATGTAAGAACTACATGGGAGAGAGTTGGGTTTTTAATTGGAGTCGCCTCTCCAGGACTTCTAATTCCTTCTTCGCAGTATGTGTCAATAGAAAGAAGAATTCCCCAAGTTACACAAAGGCACAAATAACTGAAAAATAAAAGTGTAAAAAATTGTCAACGTTTATTAATGATAAAATGCTACCAACTGTTAACTGGGTGTCACGTTCTGTAACAAGCTCAACAACAGTAATGAACCAAATGTATGTTGTATCACACAAGGAAAATGGTTAGGGTGCGTTTCTGTTGTGCAGAAGGTTGTATGTACCATTTCTGGTTTTTAGTGCTTTAGTATGCAAAGT
The DNA here is from genome assembly GCA_011038615.1 of Limnodynastes dumerilii. Lineage (NCBI taxonomy): Eukaryota > Metazoa > Chordata > Amphibia > Anura > Limnodynastidae > Limnodynastes > Limnodynastes dumerilii. The sequence goes on along the minus strand of WWET01002831.1, from coordinate 182,350 downwards.
TCTATGGCATTGTTAATACTGGTAGTCGGTAGGCTTCTTCCAATGACTACCTAATGGCGCGTCTCAGATCGGTTTTGGTATGAAATACCTTTTGTAAGTTAGTGAATGTGGGTGATATGTACTCAAGTGGCTATTTCTGTTAGGGTAGAGGGCGGTTTGTAGTATTTAGAGTAAGTCTAAGTGAGAACTTTGCCAAGAGGAAAGGTAGATAGAGGATTAGGAAGGATATGGATATAATAAGGACGTAGGGATGAGATAGAGCTTAGAGATCTTGGTTGAAGGGGACAACATTATACACATTAAAATATATTTGATCTTTGCATAAAAGTATCTATTGTTTAAAAAATTTAATCTTTGAGTACATGTTAATAACTGGAGCTATTAATGAAACCTGTACATGTTTGGTGGCTAAAATGTATTAATACCCACAAAACATACAAAAAAATTTACATGGTATAATTTAGTAATGCAATGTTGGTGAACTATTTAGGGTGAAGGTGAATTGTCTATGAAATATGGGAGCTTTTGAGTTAATGCTTGAGTTGATGGGTAAAGGGGAACCTTAGAATGCCTCAGCTTTCCCAGAGAAATGAAAAACATATTTAGAAAATGTTTGTCCACATAGCGTAAAGTTAACCAAGTTGAAGCTGGTATAATATATATGGCTCTGTTTTTGAACTTAAAATATTTGTAAGCCTCAACAGGAAATCATTGCACATGCTCGGAGTGTTCCTGTCAGGTGTTAGAAATATCCTGAGATGTCGTACAGGTAAGTCAGGTTAGTTTAATCTATTTTTGTTTCCTCTTCTTATTTTTTTATTATTGTTATCATTATTATATATTTTTTTTTCCCACTGGAATCATCAATGATGTTCTTTGTTTATATGAACAAGCAACACATTTGGTCATTCCAGTGGAAAAAACATTAAGGTTTACATTTAAACTTTCAATTTATAAAAAAAAAAAGAAAAAAGACTTTTTTTTTTATTATTTACATATAGATATATATTCTAGTGTTTTCCCCATATACCTCCCATTTCAAGGGAGGTATATGGGGAGACCACTGGAAGTCCTTAAAGTGACGGAGTAGAGTGACATTCATAAAAATAGGCCAGTTATCAGCTATTACTAGCAGGAAGTTCATAACATCAAGCACCCCCCTCTGCACTAAAGCAAACACTAGCATAGCAGACACAAGAACATTAGAGCAAACACTAGCAGAGTAGACACTAGAACATTAGAGAAAACACTAGAAGAGCAGACACTAGAACATTAGAGCAAACACTAGAACCGGGAAGCAGACAGTTTGCAGAGCGCTCTACTCTCCAACAATGAAAAAATGTAGGTGTTTCTTTCTTTATTCAATAATAATAATGAATTTCCCTATATAAATAATGGCGGATACATGAGTAACCCCTTTGACCCTGGCTAGGGTAAGGAATGTGACAGTACAGTGAACATTGTATTTATATTTATTCCATACTTCTATTTCATAATATTGAAAGTGAAATTTCTTCCCAGGTTCCAATTTTCTACCACTGAAACTGATTCATACTGGTGAGTGGATCAGTTTCTGAGTATATTGGCTGCTGTGTGTTTGCACCTGTTGTAGGAAATTAGATTGCAAGTCCTGCTAGAGCAAGAATAAAAATATTAATATTTATCTTCTACAATTGTATCATCACAATAATATCTATGTTTCAATTTGTGAACAAAAATGTAGAGGACTCATGAATGTATAATTTAAAAGTAAAAAATAAATAATTCTGTAAAAAATTATATTGTACATAAAAGGCTGATCCAGAGTTTGGGAATACACAGAAAAACAGTGTTGAAAAGCATGATTTTCCTGCATGCTAAAATTTTTTTAATCATTCCCCCCCCCATTATATTGCAACATAATTTTGCTCAGTTCTTATACTTGCACCTGTTTCGTCCTTACTATGAAACTTTGCATCAGCCCCATTTATCTCTAATATAATTGTTTATAGCAATATAAATAAATTATAGTATCAGTAAGACAACAGAAATGAAACATTATAATGTCATCTAACAATAAGAAAATGTATGATAGCATCATCATCATTATTATCATAGTATAATTTAAATAAGTCACCTGGTTATATAAAATCAGTTTGGATTCAAGAACAGGTATTGTGTTTTATTTTATTGTTAATAAAAGAAAGTGAGGCCACAAAAATTCTTAATATAATAAATATTACAAACGTATCAACTACTTTTTCTATGCAACATTTTGTCTTAACACTACAGCTTTTTGGTATTTTAACTGCCTTACATATGTTAAATAACGTGGAACAAACAAGTAACTCTTCATTGAAAGATATACAAACATCACAATTCATAATAATAATAATAATAAAATTCAGTTACAGTGTAAGGACTATTTTAATACACATATTGCTGGTTTGGTGACTGCTATGATACAGTCTTAAGATTTTAATACTTTTTATACATATTAGGCCCAATCCATAGTTGCATGCAAATCGCTAAACAGTGAGGATGGGTTGTGGGCAACCAAATGCATATATATATATATAT